>JAADVZ010000197.1:0-42906 GCA_023335925.1 Pythium phragmitis | reverse complement strand
GGGCGCTTGCAGCCGTCGAACGAGCACCGTTTCCCGCCGCCATGGGTCCAGCACAACCCTTTCGAGATCGTGGTCTTGTCGCAGCCGTCCACTGAGCACTTGGTGCCACCACCGTGAGACCAGCAGAGTCCGCGCGACTTGGCGCCGCGATTACATCCAGGCACGGTGCAAGTGACCGAGCCGCCTTGTAGGGGGAAAATCATGTCAGCAACCACAGAAAAAAAACGAAAATGCACAAAAAACAAAAGAATGACCGTGGCGCCAACAGAGTCCGCGGGCCTTGGCTGAGCGACCGCAGCCTTCAATGGAGCACGTCTTACCTCCCTAAGAACATCGCACATGTAAGATTTTTTCTTCTGGGAGGGGAGGTTAGTCCATTCCAAGATAGACGCGAACAACATATCAGACGTACACCGTGGCGGAAGCAAAGTCCGCGGTCGATCGTATAATTCTGGCAGCCATTGACCGAGCACTGACGTGCGATGCGCTTCTCCTCCGAGGACATAGGCCGGTGGCGACGCCTCTGCGTGGCACCCGATTCAGAGTCGGACGCTGGCGCGGCGGCGTGGACGGAGTTGTTGGCGGTGGTGTTTAGACCTGTCCCTTCTCCTTGTCTCGTCGCGGATGCGTCTAACTCACCGTCGGAGGATGTGGTGGATGAGAGAGAGGAGCACGGGTACGCCGACAGTGACAGTGGCATTGCAGTCGTGGTACCGACGCCTTCTGAAGCCACATTAAACCCGCTGTTCGTAGCTCTCTCATCTCTGGCGCTGCTGGCATCCTCTCGATGGAGGATGAACGCGAGCGAGTACCTCGCCTTCTGTAGGGCATCATCTGGGACACCATTATTCTCGCCTTGGCGCCTGGTTGTCGTCGTGGGTGGAGGGGGCGGCGTTGTCATGAGAACAACCACCTTGCTTGCTGTGTGACGCGTGTGACGCTTTTTGCCGTCTGCGAGAAGATGTTTTTTTTTTCCGTTTGAAAGGTATAGGTAGGCGGGATGATGAATCAGCGAGGCGCGGCGACGTGTGCGTGTGTGAGTTGTGGACTCATTCAATTTAGACCAATAGGAGACGATATATTCTTGTGGGTGGTGGCAGCAGCAAAGGCCGGACCGTGACGGCCACATTTGCTACGGTGGACTAACCGCTTGACAAAAGGGGGATGGGCAGTGTAGTGAACAAAGACGGGACGTCGACTGCCTTTGCCAGTCGTGGGCCCAATGACGAGTCTTCAAGGAGTCCGCAATAAAATGTCTACCAATGCTTTTTTCTGCATGGGGATTCCGACCAGATCCAGAGAATCCTCACCCATTCCGGAAAGAATTCCGACCACACATCCACGTTCGTCTCCCTATGGTGCTGAAATCGAATGATGCCTGGAGCCGTGGATTCAGCTTGTGGCCCACAGTCGCTGCGGCCTTCCACGGCCACCTTTCCCTCGTTGCGTAACGAATAATGGAACGGACCCAGAGCTCGAACTCCAAGATCGCGGTCAAGCAGTGAGTTGCATCCGTCACATATATACAACATACTGTGCCGGGCGTGGGACTGGATTCAACCAACCGCCAACACCGATCGATCAAGTTGCACGGGTGATCTGCATCCGCACATTGGGTGTCGGGAGGTCAACCGATTTACGTGGTATTGACTTCTCTTCCGCACTCTACCAATCTAATACCGGAAATGTACAGCGACGCTGGCAGCGAGGAAAGCGAAGCCGTGAGTGCTTAGAGTCGAACGAGGTCACAAACGTAGCTTAGGTCAGCTTGGAGATCGCCGTCGTCGATGGCAAAAGCTACGGATGTGAGCTTTCGTCAGCGAGACAGTGCGCTCAACGAGCACTTATGCCGGTGGGTGGTCTTTCCTGCCAGTGTTTCTTGTCGTTGCGAGTCGCCCAGAGGGTGTGGAAGGTCACGCTACAAATCACGTTGCAGAGGACGGAGATGCCTTTGCAATGGGGTCGGTGCTGGCGGCGAAGGGAGAGGTCCAAGCTGAATAGAACGTGACGCCATGCTGGGCGGCCGAAGAATACACTGCGCCACGCATCGAAATGAGCACGCCAAACCCGCCGGCTCAAACGACAGTCGAAAAAGTCGTGTCGGTACGTCTCAACCGGGCGACAGCCGTGATGATCTTGTTGGAGGCTGGCTGGCCCGATACCTGTTGGCCACGGTCCGCACATTGGGTGTCCAAAGCCGGGCGAAGTTGTAGAGAAATTAAACGTGCTTCCGATAGATCACACTGCACGATCGCAAAAGAATGGGAAGGTGCGCAGCTCAGCCCCAACGAGAACGCTCGGTTTGCCTCCTCTCCTTCTCATCCATCCTCTGCGGAGTGGCTCCAGAAATATCCCAAACAGTATTATAAAGTGTTTTGTGCGCATATCGCCAACGGGCTCCCCTACACGCACTACTGCGACAAGTTTTCGTCTGTGGTTCGTTTCCTGCTTGGCCGTTGTTCCTGTCGATCTCCTGTCGTGTTTGGAAGTATTTCCACCATCAGGTCTATTAACAGCACCCAAGGGGCCGAACACGTGCTCCACCCGCTATGTCCCAGACCACACCCTGCCCGTGCCACTGGAACGACACTTTTACAAGGGCAACGAGCAGATCAGAAACCGGATAGACAACGCAGCGGACACGCTTGCAGGATGACGGAGCATATGCCAGCAACGACCGATGCGTCCGCCGTGACCAAGCACTCGCTTGCATTCATTCTCGACCGCCAGAACCACCCCAACGTTCACCACCACCACTGGCACCACAGTGAGCAGCTTCAACACCAATGGCAGCCAGTGCAGCAGCAGCAATACAGCGTCGTGCCGCCTGCTCCGGTGATGAGACATGGGAGTAGCCTCGCTCCACCAGTCACATCGCTGTCAAGTTACGACCAGTCGCCACACACACAACGCCACTACGACAAGCAGGCCGCAAGCAAGCCCCGCTCCCGCAAGCACTGCCAGTCGAACGACGAAAAGCGACGCGCGCGGCAGTGCACAGCGGACGGCTGCACCAACTACACGATCGACCGCGGCCTGTGTTTCCGTCACGGCGTGAGAAATTGCTGCGTGAGGCGACGACCTCTTTTATTATGCTGAACCCATTTGGTCTGAATGCATCATCAGGGCGGCAAGACCTGTTCAGTCGGTGACTGTGAGCGTAGCGCCAAGGCGCGTGGTCTCTGTTGGCGCCACGGTACGGGCCTCATGCCACTGGCGGAGTGAAAATGGGGTCTCACGTCTCTCGGTGGGATTTTACTAGGCGGATCGATCCGGTGCTCCGCGGTCGGCTGTTCACGTGGCGCCAAGTCGAGAGGGCTCTGTTGGTCCCATGGCGGGGGCAAGCGGTGCGCCCGCGCCGACTGCCACGCCCTTGTCCCCAAGCGCCAAGGCTCGCTCTGCGAGTATCACCAAGAAGTTGAAGTGCACCAGTTGTCTTAAATGAGTACAGTAGTATTAGCATGGTTGCTCTTCTGAATATAAAGAGAGGATACCGACTAGATCAGTAAATTGTTTGTGTCCAGGTCCCATGCTCTCTTTCAAAGACCGACGTTCTTCTGGAACTTCCATCTCCGCTCCGCTCCGCTCCCTCTTGCGCGCGTCCTCTCCGCTCCGCTCGCCCTCCTCTCGCGCGCGTCCTCTCCGCTCGTCCATCCTCTACCATGGTTTTCTGCGGCGAGTGCGGCACCACGATCTCGCCCGATATCGTCGGCCGCTTCTGCCCCGAGTGCGGTACGTCCCCTCCTCTCACGGTCTCTTCTCCGCTTGAAACTCACCCTCCATTCTACAGGCTCTCCGCTCCCCCCAAGCGTGCTCGCGTCGTTCAACGCCGCTGCGCCTCCCCCTCCTCCTCTCGCGTCCTCCTCCTTCTCCACGGGCTCCTCGGTCGACGCTGCGACCGCGCGCCGCCAAGAAGCCGAGCGTCACGCGCTCGAGGCCCGCGCCCGCGCCGAGCAGGCGCAGCGCGACGCGGCCGCCGCCGTGGCCACGTTCCAGCAGCAAGAGACGCAGCGCGCGCTGGACGCTGCGGCCCACGAGGAGGCCCAGCGCCACGCGCAGCGCGAGGCCGAGAGGCGCGCGATCGAGCAGCAGCGCGACGAGGCCGCGCAGCGCCGCCAAGAAGCCGAGCGCCAGGCACTCGAGGCGCGCGAGCGGGCCGAGCAGGCGCGGCTCTCGGCGCAGCAGGCCATCGCCGACTATGAGCTCCAGCAGCGCCTGCGCGCCGAGAAGGAAGAGGCCCGCAAGCAGAGCGAGCTGCAGCGCGCTCGGGAGGAGCAGCTCGCGCGCGCCGAGCAGGCGCGACTGCGCCGCGAAGAGGCCGAGCGGCAGGCCGCCGAGGCCAAGGCCCACGCCGAGCGCCTCAAGCAGCACGCGCTCGAGGCTCATCAAATGCTGGCGCAGCAGGAAGAGGCGCGGCGCCGGCGCGAGGCAGCGCGAGACGAAGCGCGGCGGCTGCGGGAGGAGAACGAGCGGCGCGAGGCCAACCGCAGGGCGGCCGAAGAAGAAGCGCGGCGCGCGTTCGAGAGCAAGCAGCAGGCCGAGCAGCTGCGCGTCGAGGCGCTGCGCATGTCGACGGCTGCCATGACACTCGGGCAGACGGCGCCGGTAGGAGGAGGAGGAGGGGACGACTGTGGCAACTGCCACGCCGTGCTCAAGCCCACGCAAAAGTTTTGTCTCCAGTGCGGCACGAAACGAGCAGCGCCGACGACTGGAGCGTCTGCCACGCCCGGCTTGTCCTCGTGGGGGTCCTTCTCGTCCACCAGCAGCACCAGCGACTCGAGTGCCACGAGTAGTCTTGCGCTGTCGTGCGTGGCATGTGGCACGAGCCTCAAGGCGTCGCAGAAGTTTTGTCTGAGCTGCGGCACCAAGGTCGCTGCCACGCCCGCCATGGCGTCTCCTGCCACGGTGCCAGCCCCCATCGCGCCACCAGCCACCTCGGCTCTACCGCTGTCGTGTACGAACTGCGCCGCGTCGCTCAAGCCGACGCAGAAGTTCTGCCTCAGCTGTGGCACCAAGGTAACGCCTCTGCCCTCGTCATCTCACACGTCGCAGTTCGCCGCCCCGGCCGCGTCCGTGCCGCTGCCAGCCCCGATCCCCCTGGCGTCGTCGTCGTCCTCGTCGTCTCTACTGCCGGCCACCAAGCCCTGCAAGTCGTGCGGCGTCGACTGCAAGTACGCGGCCAAGTTCTGCGTCGCGTGCGGCTTCAACTTTGCACGGGACGAAGAAGACGAAGTCGCGCGCAATCTCGAGGCCGCGCGACTTCGCCAGCAGGCGGCACGCGCGCCCGAGATGCAGCAGCGCCAACAGGCGGCGCTCTTTGCCAACCAGGCGGCCGCCGGGCGATCGTACTGATTGTAGACACACGAGGGGCTGGCTGAATATACCGTACTACCTTCCCTCTATTGGTCTTGCTGGTCTCGTAGTTGCTCGGCCTCTCGCTGCAGCTGCGTCAGGTAGATTTCGTAGTTCAGCTCGTACGCCGTGTCCACGAGCGACTCGTCGTAGCCGTCGGTGGCAGCGTCCCAATAGTACTCGTCCACGTAGCCGTTCGCGTCCCCATACTCGGCCACTTGATTGCTCGCGTACAAGGCCTCGCCGTCCTTGGCCTTGCCGTCAAACGGAGCACCGGGCGGCCACACTGCTCCCTCGTCTTCCGACTGGTTGCTCGTGACACCCTCGGGCGTGGCCCACGTCGCTTCGCCCGTGCGCGTATTGTAGAAGTAGGACGCTCCGACATTGTCGTCCCAGTACTCGACCCACTCGGGCACCTCACTCTCAGTCTGCTCCTCCTGCTGCCACGAGGGCTCGGCCGTCTCACCCACCATCTCTGCGGGCTTGACCCACTGCGACGCGTGCGTGTCGCGGTTGTAGTAGTACACGGCGCCGCTCGCCTCGTCAAAGAGCTCGACCCAGCCATGCACAGTGCCGGCGACTGCCACGCTCTCGAGTGACACGAGCCGCGTGAGCTTGCGCTTGGCACGCGCGTAGCGAAACGCACGCTGCACCGAAATGGCCGCGCGCTTCGTCTTGCGCAGGCGGCTCAGCTCGCGGCGCGCGAGCCACTGGCGTGCGTGGCACTGCAGCAATACTGACGCGCGTGTCACGCGCGTGAGCCACTGGCGACGCACAAAGCGCTGGATCGAAACGGCCGCGAGGTGCTCCACGCGAAGCCAGGTCGAGAGCTGGTGCTGCCGCGTGCGCCTCGCCAAGGCCACACGAAGCCGCGCGAGTTGGCGCTGCGCGTCGTGGCGACGCCACGCGCACTGGAGCCGCGTCGCGGCTCGACACTCCACTGCATGCTGCTTTGCCACGCGCTCCTGCTCCCGGGCTTCGGCCTCGCGTCGACGCCGCTCGTCTCGGTCGTGGACAAGCGCGAGCAGCACGCGCTGGGCGCAGTGGCGTCGCCAGCCGCTCTGTATCATTAGTGCAGCGTAGGCTCGTCGCGAGTGCCACAGGCGCCGCCGCACGAGCCACCCACGCACGTGGCGCTGCAGTGCCACAGCAGCCGCGTGTCGCCTGCCACGCTCGACGTGTCGCCGTCGTTCGTTCGCTCGATGGCGTCCTTGCATGCCCCGCACGTGGCGCTGTAGACACACAGCGGCATCCCGCTGCACGCGGCGCCACGCGGCTTCGCGACGAGCACGGCAGCCTCGCACCACGCGCTGAATGACAATGGCCTGCTGGTGCTGCCGCTTCAGCCGCTGCAATTCACAGCGCGCGAGGAAGACGCGTACGCGCCGCTGGAGGAGGCACGCCGCGTGGTGCCGTCGTGCCACGACCGCTCGCGTTTGACGTCGCTGGCGTCGTGCCACGTAGCGCCGTTGAATCGTGACGGCCGCTGAAGACTGCCGGCCATGGCGCAGCGTGGCAATCGTGTGGCGGTGCGCGTACCGTCGCACGTGTGCTTGCAGCAGCCGCGCAGCCTCGTGCTGTCGGAGGTGCGTTTCGATTCGCACGCGATCCAAATGGGGTTTGGTCGTGCGATGGAACAGCGCGTCGCACGTGTGGCAAAACGTTCGCGTGTGGGGGCACGCGCGACACGCGATGCGCACAGCACGCTGCTCACAGAAGCCGCACGTGCCAAAGCGGCGTGCTGCCATGGCCTGGAAGCGGCGGTACGCGTGCTGGGCACAGATCGCGAGCCGCTGCTGTTGGCGATACAGCGGGAGTGCCACAACGTCTTGGGTAGCGAGGAGACCTTGCGGGTGCCATCGACTGACACACGTGCCACACAACTGCATCGAGAATGGCAAGCTGAAGAAGGCGGCGACTTCGTCCCCGCAGTCCTGACAGGCAAGACCGTCGTGCTGCAGCTGCAGCCGCCGGTGCCACGCGCGCCGTGCCACGTGGCGTCGAAACGTACTCTGGATCCGCGTGGCAGCTCGCTCGCGGCGTGCGGCGTCTCTCCGGACAAGATACTCGCGCCGGCGGTAGAAGCCACGATACCGCGCCTGAATCACGCACGCACTCTTGTCCCGACGCCAGCACACAAGCGCCGCCTGGAGCTTCGTGCGTGCCTGCCCGCGTCGCCAGCACCGCTGCAGCGTCGTGGCAGCCTTCTCTTGTGTGGCAGCCTCACGCTGCGCATGAGCAATGCGCCGTCCGTGGGCTCCCCGTGCCACGCGCTGCAGTGTACGGGCCGCCTGGTCGCGTCGATGTAGCTCCACCAGTCGCGACAAGCGCGCGAAGAAGCACCAGCGCTGGATCGCACGCTGGATCCGCAGGGCACTCGTGTGCTCGAGCCGGTAGCTCATGGCCGCCCAGCCGAATTTCTTGGCGAGATAGTGCTTGTACGCCGCGTGGATCCGCGTAGCGTGCTCGACTTCCTTGGCATGCTGCGTGGCAGCGTGTGTGAGCCGGTAGCGCACGCCGTAGCGTCGGTAGAAGACCTGGAGCCGCACGGCGGCCTGCTGCTGCCGTTGGGACCACGCGAGTGGCTGGACGACAAACTTCCGAGTGGCAACGCCACGCCAGCACGCCTGGATCCGGGTGGCATGGGCACACTGCCATGCAGCATGGCGTTCACGGTCCCGTCGGCATCGCACGAGGAAGCCTCGCGCGGCAGCCTGCAGTGCCACGGCACCATCGAGTCGCCGCTTCAGCTCACGCATCTGACGCACGGCGCATCGGCCGCAGTGCCCTCGAAACACTCGCTGGATCGTCCTCGCCGCGATCCACTGCCTCACCGCTTGACGGCGTCGCGTCCGCCGTCGCTGATGCAGGAAACGCCTGACGCTGTGCTGGATTCGCGTGGCACTCGCATGGCGTTGTCTTCGCTGGCATCGCCTCTGCAGGACGCACTGCCACGCGCAGACTGCTAGAAACCGGCGGAGCCGCTGGGCTGCGCGGTCGCGGCGCCGTCGTGCCACGAAGGCCTTGGCGAGAGCCATGCGCGCGACGCTTTGCACTACCACAGCCGCGGCAAAGCGTTCGAGCTCGTGCGGTTCTGTGAGTGCGTGGCGTTGCCACGCGGGGAAATAGTGAGCGAGCCATGGCAGCACGAGCTGCCGCTGCACGAGAGTGCGCGCGCGGCTGCCAACGAGCTGTCGCTGGTGGAAGCGCTGGCGCCGACAGAGAAGCGTCTCCATTGTACGCACGTCAAATGCCGGTGTGTTCTTTCTCTTGTCCCAAACTTCTTTTGTCGCTTTTCGGTGTCCGGGGAGAGCGACGCGCTCGAGCACGCGAAAGGCAATGCCGCTGGCCTCGTGGCCGTACAGTTGAACGCACTTGGAGAGCGCCTGGTGCGCGTGGACGCCGTCGCGGAGCTCCTCGAAGCTCTGCGCCGACGCGTGACGCAAGTCCCACGTCGTGCCCACAAACGCGTGGCCCGTCTTGCGGTTCTCGAGCACATACACGCCGGCGTTCACCTCATGTTCTTCTCGGCTCAGCTTGCCCTTCTTCTTCTTCTTCTTCTTCTGCTTGTTTGTGCGTGGCGTTTGGTTGTTGTTCACGGGCGGGAGCGCAGGGAAACGCCGGGCCTTGCGCTTGGCCTTCATGGCGTCGTGGATGCGGAGCGCGTACGTCTCTGTATTCTCCGTTGCTTCAGTGCGTCTCACCGAGCCGTGGGGGCTCGAGGGAGGCGAGCGGGACGCCAAAAGGACATACGAGGGCGGCGGCATGCTGTGGTGCTGCGGTTTCCGCTGGGATGACTGGGCGGAAGGCGACAAGGGCAAGAGCATCGCGGTCTTGGCGGGCGTCAATGGACGGCTTCCAGGTCCGACCACCGCTGGCGGCAGGCGCGTTGGACTCGTCGCGGTCTGCTCATTCATATGGAGGAGCTTCTGTCGCCTCTACCTGCGTGACGGCGTCGTCATGAGTGTCCGAGCTCTCTCTCTCTCTCTCGCTCTCGTTTGCTTTGCCTGTGACGGTTCAAGTTTGGTTTCTCCCCCAATAATTGGGCACCAATAAATAGTTTGCAATATAATCTAATTCAGTAGAATGCTATCATGGAGAATAACACCTCTGGCTAGGAAAGGCTTTGGGTACTGTGTTAACATTCTTTGAAGCTATCGGGCTCTGCTTGTTGATGGACAAAGTTCTTGAGTCGTGGCTGTACACCGAACTGCCCTGCTCTTCACTGTAGCGATCCGATTGACGGCGCCGCCGGAAATCAGACACCGGCATGCGACGTGGATCTTCTTCATTTCCGTGGAATGGTGACCATCACTCTATGAACGGATTTCGAGCTCACTTTCAAGCCACCGCGACAGGAGACCATCTAGAGACATGGAGAGCTCTTCGTTTCCGAAGCGGTACGATGGCCGAGTGGTCTAAGGCGCTGGATTTAGGCTCCAGTCTTTCGGGGCGTGGGTTCAAATCCCACTCGTATCATGATTTTTCATTGGCTGAAATGTAGATCTCATATCAGCGAATCAAAAGAGTCTGCCCATCAGGTTCGCTGAAGAACATGACCGTGGTCACTTGGTTAAAAAAAACGGACACCAACAAAACAAAAGATCGGCCGCGTATTCGCCGTGAAAAGTGAAAGTGTTCCACGTCTTTTTTCTTTTTCTGAGAAACATTGAAGTGAGAATAATCCCGGGAGAACTGGGTCAGTCGTTCATGCTCCTTCTTGGCTGCCTGTCGCCAAGCCGTTTCGTTCTATAGTGAAACAGCAGACTGAAAAGGAAAGAAAATGTTCCCTCTGTTTGCTATTGTTCTCCCATCAAACTCGTGGATTTTATGCCGTCTAGATCCCACGTGTTCGTCTCAACGGTTTTCTTTTTCTTTTTCGTTTGATTGTGGTTGTTCTCCATGCCATCCACATCCAGGTTCTGCGAGACCAAAAGAATGTGCGTCGCATGAGTCGATCCGGTTCCGACCGCTTCAACGAAGAAGAAACCATCACTCATTGCATTCTAGAGACCATCATTCCGCATGTCCAATCAGGACATATCCTGATTTACGACTAATTTAAGGAGTAATTCTCCCTATATCAAGGATCAGCCTGGATTTGATCCGTCTCTGTGCCCCTTCTGCTGAAGAAGCGAAAAGCAAAGGTCTCAGATCAAAACGGTGCATGGGAGACTTCTCCCTTCTCCCCCCTCTCTCTTCTGTCTTTGTCTGTTCTCCCGCCTTTGTTAATCCCGCGCCACGGCTCATCTATACGTACAATACTGTACTCTTCCCCCGCAATGACTGTCCGAGCTCCGGACTCAGGAAAGAGAACGGGATCAAAATTCAATCTTCTCCCAAGAACAGAAGTGGGTTCCCCGACCGTCAGAACCAAAATCAGCCACACCGAACATGCCGTGCGTTGCCATGACCCCCGCGATGCCAGCCCCCCATGACGGACGCTGCGGCACCAATGGCGCTGCCGCCGGTGCCTCCTCCGCGACGATCCGCCCTCTGCCCACCCCCCACCAAATCCTCACCGTGGCCGACTCAACCCAAGTATCGTCCAGCGTCTACACTCGGTTCTGGAAATATCTGTTCCAGTACTGGAACAGTTCTCAGCCAACGACTACGAGTAGCTCACTTCAACCCCGCCGACGACGCATGTCGCATTCGCGGCTCTCGGCGTCCAGCGAGATGTGGCACCGCGTCGAGATGCTCCATGAGTTGGAGGCCCACACGCACATACGCGGCACGCGCGCCATGCAGGCCACATGCAGCAACTGCCGCCAGCGATTTTTCCGCGCCCACGGCGCCGACGCTGACGCCGCGACTACCCAGACGAAGACCCAGTACTGCTCGCTGGACTGTAAGACGTCGGCGCAGTACCGCGCGTCTGTGCAAAACTCGATCGACCTCGTGGGTGCGTTTGACGACATGGAGACGCCGACTTTCTCACGAACAGATGCCAGTCGTCTATGAGGTCCTCCCATCCGACCCATGCATACTAGTATAAAAAGCCCGAGCCACCCAATAGTATAATATCCAGAATTGACTTGTATCATGGACTGCTGGGCTTGTGGGTCAACGCGCCGACTGGAAGTGGAGCTGGTCGTCTTGCACGCACACGGTCGTGGGCTTGAGCAGCTTGAGGTCGCCGTTCTGCGGCAGCGCCGCGAGATCGTCGCAGGTCGTAAAGTGGTGGGCGATCGACACGAGCTCGGCGTCAAAGCTCTGGCACGTGATGCGCGCGCGCACGTCGCCGCCGATGCCCGCGAGCGCGCGGCCTTTGAGTGCGCCCATGACGTAAATGTCGCCGTCCGCGAGCACTTCGGCGCCGGAATTCACATTGCCCAGCACGACCAGCGACCGGTGCTGCGCAAAGATCTGCTGGCCCGAGCGCACGGAGTTGTACACGACCATCGGCGGCTGTACGGGAGATGGAGAGAGGCCCGTCGTTTCCGGTACGATCTCGTGCTCGTCTTGGCTCTCCGCGGACGCCGACTCGTTCGTCTCCATGTGGACAATCTCCGCTTCTGCTGCGCCATCTGCGCCGTTGGGTTCCTCCTTCTTTTGCGTGGAAACGTGCAAGCGTGTGCTGATAAAGTAGGGTAAGTCGAGCTTCTGCGCGAGCTGCTTGATGTCTTCGCTCGCGTTCGTGATGCCCACAGGAATGAACCCCAGTTCCTAGAAGTCAGCACTGTACTCAGCCACTGAAAATCCAGCAGCTACGATCGCCACCACAAAAAAACACGTACAGTGAGTCGGTCAATCTCTGCTCGCAGCTCTCGCTTCTTGATGGGGTTTGCATGAGGTGAGCCTGTTAAACAACGTGGGTCGTCCCCTTAGCGTCCTCCGGCACGGGGCGCCCTGGTTTAACACATGCACCTACCGTCGCTCGAGACAAGCTGCAGGTCCAGCACGATCGGCGTCTTGCGCGCACGCGAGTGCAGCAGCGGACCTTCCACGGGCGTGGCCGCCGCGATGGCCTGTGTCCCGGGCGTGCGCTGCAGCGTCATGGTCGGCAGAAGGTACGATCGGCCATCGAGCGCGTGCTGGACTTGGGGACGGGAAGAGGCCACAGAGGAGGACGAGGACGAGGACGTCGTCGTAGAGGCGCGCGCGTATTCGTCGTGGCGGAGAAGCGCGCGCTGCGAAAAGAGCCGTCGGCGCAGCAGCGGCACGCGCGCGAGCGTCATGCCTTCCTGTCCCTTGTCGCCTGTTTCTCACTCTGGTCTACCTGGGCCAGAATAAGGATTCGTCCAGCGCCCAACCTAAGCTAAATACAATAAGAGACTAATTAGTATCTGTGACATGTGGACCACACTGCGGTCTCTTGACTACCCGGTCGCCCACGGATGGTTGATGGCACCTGTGGTCGTCCACCAATTGCCGCATCCCAGAAGCTACGCCATTGATCCACCATGTTCCACCAGCGCGTGCGCCGCTCGTTCGCGTCGCTGCTCGCCGGCCCCGCCGTCGCCGCGTCCTCTCTCGCCGCTGCTTCATCTGCCACGCGTCTAGAGGCATCGGAGGAGCCCTCCACTTCGCCCGCACCCGCTGGTCCCGGTGTGGAATTCGTCGGCGTGTTTGTCGACAAAGACTCGGCCGCCAAGCTGCGCGCGCAGTACCCGTCCAAGTTCCCGTCCAGCGGCAATAGCGCCAGCGACAACCAGCTCTTCCTCGTGCTCAAGTACAACCCGACCGACAAGGAGAAGGAAACGTTTGCGCCCATTCTCGGTCGTGACACACAGCTCCATGTCAAGGGCTACGTCGAGGACGCGCAGACGCAGGCCGTGCTCGTGGCCGTGACGACCGAGTCGGGGGAGCCCATTGATTTTGACACTGGCACTGATTTCCCGCACGTCACAGTCGCGTCCGTGAACGGCCAGCAAGGCCTGAACAGCGGCTACACGAGCGTGCTGCTCGAGCGGCTCAGTGCGAGCGGCCAGCTCGACGCCCTGCTCGCCAACAAGACGACAAGCGAGTGGAGCGGCGAGCTGCCAGCGTTTGAGTCGGCACTGCTGCCGCTGTTTAACCCGTTTCCGGCCGTGCCCGCGAGTGTCGCGCCGCCCCCGCAGGACGACCACGTCCTCACTGGGACGCTCTGCGTGTCGTCGTCGTTTGATCCCGAGTCGGGCTCGTGCCTCGCGCCCAAGGCCGAGTGCGGCTTCTGCAAGTTCATGAAGGCCGGGCCGTGCGGCGTGCAGTTTACGGCGTGGGAGGCGTGTCTCGACCGCTGCAAGAAGAGCGGACTGGACTTTATCGACCACTGCGGCGTCGAGACGCTCGCTCTGCGCGACTGCGTGGACGCCAACCCCGACTACTACAGTGTGCTGAACGAGCCGCCCGAGGGAGAGGAGGGCGAGGAGAAGAAGGAAGAGGCGGCGGCGAGAACGGAAGAGGCCAAGTAGAAATGAGGCTCATGCACCAATACAAAGGGTAATATCCCATACAAAGCCCGGTTTTGGAACCTTCTCCGTACTCGCAATTTATTGCTCTGCAATTATTGGGGATTTTTGAGTCGCAGCGGTGGATTAACGTAAACTAGTGCACGAGTCTCATCCTTACTTTCCGAGGAGCTCCATCAAGCCGCGCCAACGCGGCGGCGCGATGAGCCTCCACCGTAGCAGCAGCAGACACGTCGATGCGCGTTCACCGTCGTCATTCTCGCAGCTGTGGGAGGCTGCGCAGCGCGCCCACGCAACTGCAGACAAAGAGGGACACGATGTCGAGGACGCCGCTGCGGAAGAAGACGACGGGCAAGATGGCACGGGGACAGAAGAGGACGCGACGCCAACATCGCAGGCAGGAAAGCGCAAGGCACAGAGTGCTGTGCCGTCTGCACTGACGTCGTCTCCCCCACGACAATTCAGGCGCCGACGCCGCCGGTTGTGCAAGCCGACGTATCTTATTCAAAAGGTCAGTCTCCGCAACGCCCAAAGCGCGTGACGCTTACTCATTCACCTCCTGACGCATCCCTAGGAAGAGCGTGACCTGCTGCTCGATGAGATCCGCATCTTGGAGGCGCGTGCCGAGCTGCTGCGCCTCAAATCCGGACTGCCGACCGAGCAGGACAAGCGCTCGCTCGCGCACGTGCAAGCCGCGAATTTCGACATGGAGGAGACGATCCACGCCAATCTCCTGCGATTTGGTCGCTGCCAGGGACTGCTTAGCTGCGAAATGGTGAGCTTACTGTGCTTTATGTTTAGTCTGGCGTGGCTGCAAAGAGAGATGCTCATTCGCTGCCGATGAATACATAGAACGCGACGCCCGTGAACCCCATGAAGGCGTACATCCACCTCCCTCGTGACTTGCACGACCGCCGCGAGACGCTGCGAAAGCTGAAAGAGACACGCTTACGCCGTGCCGAGGAGCTACTCGCGCAGCGGCTCCACTACTTGGACGCGTTGAAGCCGTACACGAGCGAAGAACGGTTCGTCGACGACGCCGGTCTCTTCCACTGCAAGCGGCTTGACATTCTCCAGTTTGACGGCCTCGTGACCGCTCGCCCCGTGTACGATGCGCTGGTGTTTTTCCACGACAACATCGAAATCACCATGACCGAGACGCTGGGCCACCTCGCGCTCCGCGAAGACGAAGACGACGCGCACGAAGGCAACCCGGGAGTGTGGAACCACCGCGTGGTCATGCGCACCACGAACGGGTACACAGAGGAGACGAACGTCGCAGGCTTCATGAACTATCGGGGGCGAGGAAAGACCACGGACTCGGACGTGGAAGTGGTGGGCGTTATCGCGTGCGACTCGGTGGATGAGGATGATCTCTATCCGTACGTGCCCAGCGAGCGCGTGCGCAAGGACATGACGGCGTCCTATACGATCAGCGAATATCGGCGAAAGAACAGTGGCCAGCTCGTGGTCGTGCTCAAGCGGTGCGTGTTCATGGCCATCTACCCGCCGCAGTTCCATGTGCCAAAGGCCACGCTCGAGGCCATGCAGGACAACATCATGGGCTGGGCGCCCATCATGACGAGGCTCGTGCGCGACAAAGTGTACGCCAACTGTCCGAGAGAGGAATGAATAGACTGCATTGCCACTGATCAGTTCCGCAACTGGTCCCCTGCCTCTCGGAGGCCCACCACCCGCAATACACTGTGGTTCAGATCGCGCGGTCATTACCGTCACCAATTTATTGGCACCACAACAATAATTGTTTTTTTGGGGGGTACGGTTGGGTGTTTTGACAACTGTTCGAGAAGTTCATGGGTATTGATTCAGTACATTCCTCCCAATTATTCAGAATCTCAGAACCTATTTTAAGGTTTTAGAGACACTAAAACAGTGTTTCTCTAAGCACGTGGCTAGGTTCTAAATTAGAGACAGTGGGTAGCAACGATCAACGTGATCGTCATCAGCAGCAGTTGGTTAGAACCGCATTAAACCTACCCCGACAATTGATGACATGGTCAACAATTCTTCACTTTCTACTTGTCAAGCTACCTGCGCAATTGGTGCTTCTACCGACGTTTCTGTCCTATTCTGACCGGTGTATCAACACGGTATAAACGCAATTCATCCCTCTTTTGTCGGATATAACCTGCTGAATGTCGAGAGTGTGCTGATCGAAAACTGTACTCTGTGTTTTTGGGTGATTGCGTGGGTTGACGGGCCCTTCCCGCGGTCCCACCGAGGAGCTCATTGCTAATCGTCTCGGTCGGCCATGGAGTTCTCGGCCACGAGCGACGCCGCGGCGCTGGCGCTGCAGCGCTACCTAGATACAGACATGGAGCATTTCGAGAGCCATTTCGGCCCCTCGGAAGAGCCACTGCTGGCGACGCCGATTGACGCCGACGTCGCGGCGATCGCGAGCTGGGCCGCGGCCAATGCCACTGACCTGTCGGCGTCCGATTTCCACTCGCCTCGGCCCAGCGACAAGGCGGACGGACGCCAGCGCGTCGATACGCCGGTCGCGACCGACAATACGAGCGACAGCGGCGATAGTATGATGACGGTCGTGGAAGAGAACGAACGCCGGCGACGCAAGAAGTCCAAGCCGACCAGCGCATTGCCGCCGTCCGTGGACGACGACGCCAAGCCGCGCAAGCCGACGTACCTCGTCCGGAAAGAAGAGAAGAATCTGCTGGGTGACGAGATCCGCCTGCTCGAGGCGCGGCTGGAGCTGCTTAAAATGCGCAAGGGGATCCCCACGGGCCACGACAAGCGCACGCTCGCCAGTGTCCAGTCGTCCAACTTCGAGATGGAAGAAGCCATCCACACGAACCTCTTGGGCATTGCCAAGTTCCACTCGCTGCTCTCGCGGCACTTGGTACGTCGGCTGCGGACCACGTAGCGTAGGAACCTCTACTGATGACTGGGTGTGTCATCCAGCACTCGATTCCCGTAGGCCCCATGATGACGCACATCCACTTGTCCAAGGACGTCTACGAACGCCGCGCGACGCTGCGCGCCATGCGCGACATGAAACTGCGCCGCGCCCACGAGCTCACGGAGAACCGCATGCAGTATGTGGACCACAGCAAGCCGTACGTGACGGAGGAGCGGTTCATCACGGACGACGGCGTGTACCACTGCAAGCGCTTCGAGATCCTGCCGTTTGACGGCGTGGCCGACGCCAAGCAGGTCTTTGATGCGCTCATGTACTACCACTCGAACGTTGAGATCGCCGTGAGCGATACGCTCGGGAAGCTCACGATCCGAGAAGACATGGACATGGTGGAGCCGACGATCTGGAACCACCGCCTGGCCTCGGCCGTGGATAGTGACGGGCTCTTTATCCAGGAGCTCAATACGGTCGGCTTTTCCCAGTTCTACGAGCCGCCCGATCGACCGCATTACGGCGTCGTCGCCATGGACGCCGTGGCGGTGGACGATCTCTACCCCTATAAACCGCACGAGCGCGTGCGACGAGACATTACGGCGGCCATGAGCGTCACACAAGTGCAGCTGCCGGGCACGGGGAAGCGCATCATTGTGCTGCGAAGATGCTCGTTCCTGGCGCTGCATCCGCCGCAGTTTCCCGTGCCCGTCGCGATCGTCGAGGAGATGCGCGCGGGCATTGCCGACTGGTGCGGCGTCATGGCCAAGTTTCTGCGCAACACATTGTCCGGTGCTGGCTCGTAAACTCAAAGGACGGATTAATGTTATATCTCACGCATCCTGTGTCTGCTCATGCATTGCGAGGAGCCCACTATGTTGTTTTAGAGGTTTCTCTAGCAACAAATAGCCATGGGGAGGGGCTAACTGAATATCATGTATTAGTTATCAAAGGTTCGCGTCGGATCCGCCCATTTCCGTCCACGCGTTATGGCTCCAAAGCGCCGCGCGCCGCGCAAATCCACCTTCACCGTCCGCAAAGAAGAAAAGCAGCGGCTCACACGCGAGATCACGGCGCTGCAGGCGCAACTGCAGGCGCTCCAGGGCGATACCCCTTCGGCTGCGACGAGGAGCTCATCTTCCGCCTCTTCCTCGGCGGCCACCGGCGCTCGGCAGCGCGTGCTCGTGCGCGACCGCCATGTCGCGTTGATGGGCATTCGGTCGCTGCTCTCGAGCCACAACGCGTCTGCTGCTGGCAGCCCTACAATCTTTGCCGAGCCGATCCACTTGCCACGCGACGAGGCGGCCCGGCGCGCCGTGTTGGCCCAGGGCAGCGCCGCGCGGATCCGCGACGCGCGGCTGCTCATGCGCGAGCGGTGCCGCTTCCTAGATCTCTCGCAGCCGCAGGTCGCGACCGAGTGGTTCGAGCGCGACGACTTGTCCATGTCGATGCGCCACTTCGACGTGACGCCGTTCCGCGGCGCCGTGCGCTGCAGCGTGCGCGACGTCTACGACGCCGTGGGCTATTACGCGCAGAACGTCGAGATCATCGTGTCGGAGCGGCTCGGCCATCTCACGATCCGCGAGGACGACGAAGCCGCTGATGGCTCGGCAGGAGACATGGGAGGCGAGCCACGTGTGTCGCAGCGGCGGCTCCATTCGACAACCCCTGTGGGGCTTACGGTCGACGCCAACGTGACGGTCTTTCGCCAGTACTTTCCCGCGGGCGCGTGCCCCGACATGCCCGAGGAGCACGCCATCTTTGGCACGCAGTCGGTCGAGTCGGACGAGCTCTATCCGTACGTGCCGGCCGAGCGCGTGCGCCACGATCTGGATGGCGCGTGCATTATCCAGCAGGTCGAGACCCGCGACGGCGAGTGGATCACGACGCTCGCTCGCCTGTCCGTGTCTACGCGCCATAGCAGCGGTGGTCGCCACCCCGTGCCCGAAGAGGTCCGACCGGCGCTGCGGCAATCGGCCATGCAGTGGGGGGAACTCATGCTAATGGCGGTGCGCGAGCACATCTACGCACGCAACGGAGAGACCCACGGGTCGTCCTCTTCGTCGTCGACGGCTTCTCAAGAGTGAGAGAAACCAGCACGAGGTGAGAATATTTACACGAAAGAAATCCTACTGCTCCTACGTGCTGCTGCTGCGGGTCGTCGTGGTTGTGGTTGTGGTCGTGCGGTCGTTGAGAAGCCGCGCCATGACCGTGCTCCAGCTTGCAACGTTGGCCACCACTTCGTCCATGACGCTCGGCGGCAGTGGGAACTGCGGCTCGTGGATCGTGACCGACACGCACCGCTTGAGCACGGCCACGGGCGGGTCCCCGCACGATGCCCCCGGCACTTGGCTCACGAGCAGCGCGGCCGTGACGTCTTTCCGGACCCGCTCGTTCGGTACGTACGGGAACAGCTCGTCGACGTCGACCGCATCGACGGCGATCACGCCTTGCTCTTGGTCAGCGTCGTACTGGGCAAAGCCGGCCGAGTTGACGTCCTGCACGTATCCGGCGCCGGTCGCTGAGACCACGCGGTGGAGCCACAGCGTCGGGTCGACACAGTCCTTGTTTTCCTGAATAATGAGCTGGCCGAGCCGCTCCGTCATGCTGATCTCGCGGTTCGACAGGTAGTGCACGAGCGCGTCGAAGAGCTGGCGTGCGCCGCCGACAAACCCGCCGTGGAACGGGTGGATGTCAAAGCGGCGGCAGTGGTAGTCGCCGTCGCGCGACACGAACCGCTCTTCGGTCCAGTACGGCTGCGTCTCGCGCAGTCCGCAGAGCCGGTCGCCCACGAGCTCCTTGGCGCGACGCAGCTTCATGGGCCGCAAGGCGCGGAGCGTGGCGCGGCGCTCGTCCGGGTCGCGCGTCAAGTGGATTAGCGTCGCCATCGGGTCAATCGGCACGGCGTGCTAGACGAAACGACGGGATCAGTTACTTTCGGTGAGGAGACCATCACTCGGGAAACGCGTATTGTACCAAGTGCTGCGCCACGAGCGACTGGAACCGCGCGAGCCCGAGCAGGTTGCGGTGGATACTCTCTTCGATCTCGCTGTTGGCTCGGCGCAGTCGCTCGAGCGTCTGCTCAGCTTGCGTGGTCGGGAGCCCCGCGCGCATCTTGAGCTGCTCGAGCCGCCGCTCCAGCGCCGCAATCTCGTCTGCCAAGGTCTCTTTCTCGGCCTATGGACAAGACACCCGTGTCAGCGTCGGCCTTGATGCCAAGCCAGATCCCATGCAAAATGCCCCCACGCACCTTGCGCACGAGATACGTCGGCGTGCGGACGGGGCGGTCCACCATCTCTGCGTGCGGCCGCTTGCCAGGGCGAGTCGCGTCTCCGTCGTCTCTTTCGTCGGCGTCGCTGATCGCGGTGCCATTGCCATGGCTGCCATGGCTCAATGCTTGCGTCTCCATCTCAGCGACCGCGACGAGCTCCTCTAGGTGCGGCATTCTTGAGAGAGAGACAAAGAGAGAGAGTGGAGTGGGCCCTCTGCATTGCTTTATTCCGGCGGCATCATCAATGTCGAAAGAACAGCCATGATGACTCCCCACCCATGGATTCCCATCTATCAGTATATTAAATACCAAGTCACTGCAACTGGTTGACCGACCTACTGATCTTACTATTGCGCAGCCATGGTCTCTTTGAGTGACGCGTTCATGGCGCGGCACCAGTCGGCTATGTGCGTCCGCATGTCTTCTTCCACGGCCTCGGGCAGCGCGAACGGCGTCGGGTGGATCGCGAGGAACGTATTGCGCCGCACGACGACCAGGCGTTTCTTCGGATCGCCGCGGGCGGCTTCCACACGCACGCTGATGGCGGCCGTCACGTCCTTTCGGACCCGCTCACTTGGCTTGTACGGGTACAGCTCATCCACGTCCACGCTGTCGGCCGCGACAATGCCATAGGGCAAGGCACTCGCCGAGTCTGGCCCTCCATTGAAGAGCCGAGCAAAGCCGACCGAGTGGAGCTCGACCTCGTACGGCACGGGGCCGATGGGAGCCACGATGCGGCGGTGCCAAGTCGCCGGCTCGACGAGCTCCATGTCTTCGCGGATGGTCGGGTCGCCCAGCAGCGGCTTGCGTCGCAGCGTCGGTCCCATGTTGGTGAGGTATAAGAGCAGTGCGTCAAAGACGGGCGTGGCGTCCACGACGCCGTCAAAGGGCAGGATCTCAAAGCGCTTGCAGTGGTACACGCCGTCGTCCGTGAAGAACCGCTCCTCGGTCACGTACGGTTTGGTGTTGTCAATGTACTGCATGCGGTTCTCGAGGAGCTCTTGCGCGCGTCGCAGTTTCACGTCGCGCATGGCGTGGAGCGTCGCGCGGCGCTCGTGCACATCTCGGGGCAAGTGGATGAACGTTTGCAACGGCCCGACCGTGAGGGAGTGCTGTCACGGGAAAAATAGGGGTGGGCTATATAGACAGAAATCTCAAAATTTAGGAAAACAGCGGCGTTAGACGCACCATGTACCGGGAGATCATGGAGTGGACAATGCCGATGCTTAGGAGATTGTTGTGAATGGCCTCTTGCAGCTCGAAATTGGCCGCCTGGATGCCCGCGAGCGAGCGCTGCTGTGCGCTTGCGGGCGTGTTGATACCCGACCGCATCCTGAGGAGCTCGAGCCGCGCTTCGAGCAGGCGGATCTCGTCGCCGAGATAGTTTTTCTCTTCCTAAGGTAACCCGACCGAGTGGTTTTAGATCGCGCATCGTTTTAGACCACGCATCGTTTTAGAACTGTGCGTCTTACCTTTTGCAGAACGTAGGTCGACTTGCGGGGCTTACGGATCCGTCGTGGGCGTGCACGGGGCGCGTCGTCGGCGGCTTTGCTTTGCTTGCGTTGGACTGGGACTGTTTGCTGCGATGGAGTGCCACTGCTCGTGTCGCTGCCGCTCGCGCTGTCAGTGGGACCGCCCAGCAACGTATTGTCGTCTCGGCCCTCGGTCGTGGGCGAGGCCGCGCCGCCCACTTGTTGGGCTTCCAAGGCCACGGCCCAGCGCGCGATCGCCGCGACATCGGCGTCTAACCCCGGCGACAGCAGCGTCGTTGAGTCCCACTCGCGAACTAACTGTGGATCGAACGGCAACAGCGCGGAGTCTAACTGCTCGCGGTCCAAATGCTCGCGGTCTAACGATGACAGAGCCGCCGGGTCTTGGTTCTGCTGCTTCCCCATCATGCTCATCAAGATGAGAAGTCCGGAAGTGGACTACCACGGATCAAGGCGAGGAAGTCTTGCAAGCGGACTTCTGTACTGTACCGCGCTGTGGCGCGTGCTTTGTTTGGAGGCAGATCCGCGGGACCATCACTCTGGAACTGGAAGGGAGTCAGCAAGCAGGCTGATCACGGTCAATGACTTGAATTCAGTACGTGTACCCTACTACAGTACATTTGAGGTGAGATTTAGACCGTAGCCTGTATCTGACCCAACTTCAGAGGAGACTGACTTCAATGTACTAATTATAGTATATCACAGTTGTTGCTGGGGCAAAGTATCTGTAACTTTGCAGGGCTCCGCTCGGATACTATCGGGTAGGAAATCCCCTCATTGGCGTGCATGTAGATATCCGATCGCCAGTGGCTCAGTGAATTTGGAGGGGCCACGTCGCGTGCGTCTCCCCCGAGTCGATCTGCGGTCGTCCATATAGGAAACGTCCTCCACAGCCACGATGCGTCGAGCTTCTCTCCTGAGGATCGCTCACACAAGAAGAGTAGAAAGAGAGAGAAAGCGGCGCACTGCCTTCGCTGGCGGTGGCCACGGGAGTCGCTGTGGCGTCAAGCGTCAAGCGCCTGAGGCTACAGTAGAGGTTCGCTGTAGTACGATGACTCTTGGGAGCGCATCACTGTTGGTTCGCAACTCTCGTCCCAAGTCAGAGAAAGAGGCCTAGCTACAGTAGTGCAATCGGAATGTGGCCGTTTCGATCGTCCACAATTGCCCGCACAGCGAGCTTGCGGTGAGTCACTCAGCGCTCCTTGTCCTTGAAAACAAGCAGGCGACAATGATATCTACACGAACTATGAAAGGCTGCAAACGTGGTCCGCTTGAGCAGTAACGCAATACACCTCTGGAAGCACGGCATGCACGAAAAACAGAACGCGGCGTCGCGTGCAATCCTGCGTTCTTGAGGTCATCGCAGTCGTACAGCCGGCCGCTTCACCTGCTGTTTGGTTTTTGCTATACGGTGCCTTGTCTCGTCTCCCGAAAAGCTCACCATTCTTGGCTGAGTTTCAGAGTGATTGTCGTTCGGATCAGATCTATTGCGAGGTCGGCTCTCACTTGGTGACCGACTCGCACAAGAGGAACGCGTGGTCGTCATGCTGACGTCCGCGGCACCGACACGCAAGACGAGGAAACGCTCCGCAGCGACAGCCCCTGCCGCCGACAGCGACAGCGCATCCAAGGCCAAGACCCCGTCGTACGTCCTCCAGCGGGTACGAAAGATTGATACGTATGGGGCTCGATTTTGCTGTGGACTCTGAAACCGAAGTGTCCACCTTCTCGTTTACAGAAAGAGCGGGATGCGCTGGCCGAAGAAGTGCGCGCGCTCGACGCACAACTCGAAGAGCTACGGATACGCGCCGGACTGCCTTCGAATAAAGAAAGGCAAGCCGTCCACGACGTCGAGACGCACAATTTCGACCTCGAAGAAAAGCTCGTCCTCAACGACCTATACCTCGGCCAGATCCAGTCCATGGTCACCAACGAAGTGGCGAGTTCTTCGATACGAAGTCCGTGTGGTCGTTCCCAGCCAATGCTAACGGCTTTGCCTATTTGCCTCCCCAGCTTGTGCCGACCGTGAACCCCATGTCCACTTTCATCCACCTCCCCACCGACATGGCCCAGCGGCGGGCGATCCTGCACGACATGCGCGAGCTCAAACTGCGGCGCGGCATTGACGTGGCCACGCAGCACCTCTACCACCTCGACCACTTGAACCCGTACCTGAGCGAGCAACGGTTCAAGACCGAAAGCGGCGAGTACCACTGCCACCGCTTGGAGATCAACCAGTTTCCCAACTTCACCTCGGCGCGTCAACTGTACGACGCGTTTGTCGACTTCCTCTACAATACTGCCGAGAGCGTGACCGCGGGGCTCGGGCAGCTCGCGCTCCGCGAGGACTCGGACGACAAGATCAACGACAGTCGGACCATCTGGAACCATCGCATCGTGACGGTCGCCGACGACGTCGGCTGCACCGAAGAGCTCAACAGCGTCGGCTTTGCGCAGTTCTACGACTACTCGCCGCGCACGGCGTCGCCCATGGGCATTGTCGTCTATGACACGGTCAATATCGACGATCTGTATCCGTACATCCCCGAAGAACGCACTTCCAAGGACGTGCAGGCCGCGCACATGGTCTTTGAGGTCCGTTCGCCCGACTCGGACGACGTCGTTGTCGTGCTCAAGCAGTGTCTCTTTTGCGTGCAGCTCGTGCCACAGTTCGACTTGGCACCGCAGGCGCTCAACCAGCTGCAGCGAAACAGCACGCGGTGGTGCGCGTACATCATCAAGTACCTCCGCGAGTACGTGCCCATGGAAGGACGGCTCTGATGCTGCTGCGACTGGAGAGAGGGGATCAACGCTCCGTTCGCACCTAGCCTTTGGCCCCCCACAGAGGCGGCCGCAGTACATGCTGGTTCAATCTATATCCCTGAGCTGGACCTGTTCGGTGGGTGCGTGCTGAGGACAGTATACTAATATTAATATTCTTCTGTGTTACAATTGCTGTCCATGTCGGTGGCAACGTTCTATGGGGGGACTTTACTGAGACTTGTGGACGTCAGCTTCTGCTGTAGTCGCCGCAGCAGCACCACTACGTCCCCACACCCGCTGCTCGTCCGTCACCACGTATTCACGGAGGTACTTGATCATGGCATTGGGCCATCGTGGAATATTCTCCTGAAGCTTCCGTAATATGGCTGGCGCCACGTCAAACTGCGGCACCAATTGCACGACATACGACACTTGTTTGAGCACGACAACGGTCTCACTTGAGCCGGGCGCCTTGGGCACTTCACACACCATGTTTGACGTCTGTAAGTCCTTGCACGTGCGCTCTTCAGGGATGTAGGGATACAAATCGTCGATATTGACTGTATCGTATACGATAATGCCCATGGGAGAGTTGGTCGCGGGCGAGTAGTCTTCAAACTGGGCAAAGCCCACGATATTGAGCTCCTCGGGGACGCCAACGTCGTCTGCGGCCGTGAGAAAGCGGTTGTTCCAGATTGTCGGATGGAACGCGTTTGTGTCCTCCCGCACGGTGAGCTGCCCCAGCATCTCGGTCACGCTGATCTCCAAGTTGTACAGAAAGTCGACAAAGACGTCGTAGAGTTGGCGTGCCGTTTGGAAGTTGGGAAACTGATTTATGGTCAGCCGCGTGTAGTGGTACTCGCCGCTCGCGGACGTGAACTTTTCTTCGCTCGAGAAGGGTATTAACGGGTCGAGATGGTAGAACCGCTGCGTTGCTGTCTCGACGCCGCGCCGTAATTTGACACTCTGCATGCCGTGTAAGATGGCGCGTCGCGTCTCCATGTCCCGGGGCAAATGGATGAACGTAGCGAGTGGATTTACGGTCGGGGCAAGCTAAGATGGGTTAATCAATTGGATGAGAGAGAGAGAGAGAGACAAAGGGAGAGAGGACACCCATACCAGCTCGTTCGTGACCATGGATTGGAGACGCCCGATGTACAAGTCGTTGACGTGGATTTTCTCTTCCACTTTAACGCTTCGCAACGCGACGTCGCGCAGCGCAGCTTTGTCTTCTCGAGTGGGCAGTCCGGCGCGAATCCGAAGCTGCTCCAAGAGCTCTTCCAATGCACGAGCTTCCTCCGCCAACTCGTCTCGTTCTTGCTATCGTAAAGCAGAACGATGGCAGTGAGACTTTCAATCGTGCCCCACGCAAGCCAATCGAATCGACAATCACATGGCGCACCCGCTGGAGCACGTACGCCGGCTTGCGCTCCCGCGGCGAGTCGCTCTGGCCGCGAGTGCTTCTTGACCGTTTCTTCTTCGCGTCCTTCTCCCTGTGACGTGCGGGAACGGCTCCTTGCCGTGGTGATGGCTCTGTCATGGTGAGCCGGTCGCTGGCAGAAATACGTGGGCCGAACTATTGCGGCACTTCTGGCAGTGGAAACCACACGGCTACTGATATCGTGGCAGCGACGGTGTTAACGTCGCAGAGTTTGGTGTTCAGTGCGTCTGTAATACACTGTATTGGGGATATGGAAGCCAATAACGAAGAACGTGGCTCCCCGCCCGAGAGCGGTCTTTGCTGGACGTTCAGTATCGGATATGTACTGACTGACTGCTCGTCACGAAAGAGCTCCTCAGATCGATATGACCATCACTCTCAAATTTCACAAAACGTCGTATTCCATGACTTGACTTGTCCGACCCTTTTACCTTGCATCCATCCTGATATATAATTATATAGAGGTCACACCAACACAATAACAATCAGAATCTTGAGGACGTTAGAGAGGAAACATCCATTATTAGAGGTAAAACAAAGTCAGCACTCGAAACTTCACAAGAAATTTCAGTAATCCGTGATTTCAGTGCCTTTGTTTCACCAAAAACATGATTAGACCTCGCTTTCAGTAAAAGCGAAGACTACAGTATATTTACGTAATGCAGTACGTAGGTGGCAGGATCTAGTACAGTAGTGATGTCCGAAGGAACTCAAAAATGGCAAGTCTCGGCATGTAATCCTGAGTGCTATGATTTTACCGACCTCCACCGTCAGCACGGTCTTGCCAGACGGACAGAACAACATGCAAGCTCGGGTATCCCCAAGTGCCACGTTTTCCCAGGAGACTCTGGGCCTGCATGCCGTCGCCTTCTCGGACGTCGACACGATCCACGCAACGGTGCGAACCGCGTGGCAACAGCAAGTCAACGAGGTCCTAGCCATAATCTGGAACGACATCGAGGGCGAAACGCTACGGCGCCCCCACGGCGCATGCGTATCTCCCTACAGTCCTCCGCACGAGCCCAGGGGTCCAAAGAAACTAATTGGTGATCCAAAAATATTGAATAGTCGGATCGCAATTGTTCCTTCCAATCCAGAATCCAACTTCATGCACTAGCGGGGACTTACTTCGAGATACGGCAGCCTCACGACCAGTCGGCGCAGTGGACCGGCCCACCACCCACGCGTCTCCTTTTCTTCGACGGCGGGTCTCGCGAGAGCCCTAGGCCGGGAGATGCCGGTGCGGTTATCGTTGAAGTCTGATGCCGACGCTATCCAGCCACGGGTCAATGGAGCGCGAGCATGGACGCCCAACAACCAAGCAGAGTACCACGGGGTCATTCCCGGCTTCCGATAAGCACGTGCTCGTGGGTGGGAACCCGAAGTCATCGGGACAATACCCTCATCCTTCAGTAGCTCTGCTGATATCACCCACGCAAAAGCACCACACTCCAACCATCGTACAGCGAAACCCGTCGCCTGTCGGATGGAACTTGGGTCGTCTCCTGGCATCACCGCCGACGCCATCACAACCGGTAGGCAGCAGCGCCTGCCCAAGGAGGGACTAGCAGTGCAGGTACTTGCACCAGTGGCGGAAAGGCTACCAAGCCACGCAAGCCCACTCATCTGCTGCAAAAGGTACAGTGAATTCAATGGCAGAGTGATTCTCAGTACGTTAAAGATTGAATTGTGCGCACAGAAAGAGCGTGACGTGCTGGTGGAGGAGATGCGCGCGCTGGTAGAGCAACTCGAGGCGCTCAAGAGTGTCCCAAGGAGCTCAACAGGGTCGTGTTTACGCGGTTCCACAGCGACCGACCACGTCGGCGTCATCACGGTCGATGTCAACGACCTGTACCTGTGCCGTACAAGCTTTTCTAGCCACTTCATCCTGTGTGTGAACTGGAGCTGCACGGCTCACTCATGCGCGTGCCAATTCTCAAGTGCTGTATTCGTCCAGCAGCTGCCGATGCAGTATCCGCTCGCACCGGACGTCGATTAACAGCTCGATGAAAACGTCTCGCGTTGGTCCACCACACTCCACTGTGAGCAGTTCCATTGGAGGCGGCACTCGCATGACCTAGCTGCTCTGCTGTGAGGCGGATCGCGTTGGCCGCGTGAATCGTGTCGCGGGCAACGTGCCTTGCTGGATTCTCTGCCGTTCCCAAAAGCTGCTGGGAGAGAGATGGCTACACGACACGCGCGATCTGATTGGCTTGTTGGTTAGACTGACGCACTATTCGTTTATACAGAACTCTCCCTCAGCCGATGAATCTTATTTGGTATTAAAATCGGTTATAAGAGGTTATATGGAGTGATTGTTCCGCGCTCGCTCTCTTTTGCACTCCACGCGGCAGCAAACGATCGATAGATCGCAGGCCCAGAGTCCAAAGTCGGAAGCTTCTCGAAGGCGAGTGAGCCTCCTCCACGTCCTCATCCTTCTCCTCTTTCTCCTCCTCCTCCTCTGCTACGCTCTCCGACTGCTGCGACCTGGAGCCAACATGGGCGCCATGGACGTGTTGAAGAAATGGGACTTTTACAAGAAGATCCCCGAGGTGCGTCTAACTGATCGCTTTGGCTCATCGACCCGGCGCGAGCAGCTACGGGTCTATCCTGCTGGGTAGACAGTACAGATCAATGCTGATGCTTATTGTTCTTGTTTCCAGGACCTCACCGTGAGCACGCTCCCGGGCGTGTCGCTCTCGATCGGAGGCTGCTTCATCATGTTTTTGCTTTTCGTGCTCGAGTTCAATGCGTTCCTCACGGTCGACTACAAGCACGAGATCGTCATGGACGAAGGACTGGACCAGATGATGCGCATTAACTTTAACATTACGGTGCCCGATCTGCCGTGCGAGTTTGCGAGCGTCGACGTCTCGGACATGACGGGCACGCGCAAGCACAACATGACGAAGAACATTTACAAGATCCGCATTGACCACAAGGGCCGCCACGTCGGACTCGCGAGCGACGAGCAGGCGCGGCCGCGAACTGAGGACGTGGACATGTACGCCGACCTCCCGGAAAGCGACGCGGTCGTCACGGTGCTCGACGAGTCGAGCTTTGAGCCGTTTTTGAAGGAGCACCACTATGTGGCCGTCGACTTCTACGCGCCGTGGTGCATCTGGTGCCAGCGGCTCGAGCCCGTGTGGCAGCGCGTGGCCAAGACGCTGCCGTCGCTCCACTATGGCCAGCGCATGCGCGTCGCGCAGGTCGACTGCCAGGCCCATCCGTCGCTCTGCATGAAGCAGTTTATCCGCGCGTACCCGTCGATTCTCTTCTACAAGGACGGCGACGTGTCGCCCGTGGAAATGTACTATGGCGACCGCACGGTCGAGGCGTTTGTCGCCAAGTTTAAGCAGCTCTTTGACGGCGAAACGGACGCCGTCGAGATGCGCAAGAAGCAGCTCCACGAGCAGGACAAGCAAGAGGCCGCGGCCAAGGGCGTGGCCATCGCGCGTGCCACGGGACCCGAAGGCTGCCGTCTCTATGGGCACTTGTACGTCAAGCGCGTGCCGGGCAATTTCCACGTGCACTTGTCGAACCCGGCGTACTCGATGGACCACTCGCTCGTGAACGCGTCGCACGCCGTGAATGAACTGTGGTTTGGCGAGCACTTGGATGCGGCGACGGCGTCGCTCATCCCTGCGAGCGCGCGCATGCAGCTCTACACGCACCGCCTCGAAGGGCAGGACTTTACGGCCTACAACAAGAACCACACGTACGTGCACTATATCAAGGTCGTGACCAACTCGTACATTGTCAAGGGCCAGAGCGAGCCCATCAACCTGTACAAGTACACTGCCCACAGCAACGAGTACTTGGAGACGGACGATCTGCCGTCCATCATGTTTCGCTACGATCTGAGCCCCATGTCGGTCCGCATCACGGAGAGCAGCGTGCCGTTCTACCACTTTGTCACGAACGCCTGCGCCATCATTGGTGGCGTCTTCACGGTCATTGGGATCATCGACCAGGTCATCCACCAGACGGCCCGTGCCATGAACAAGAAGGTGCTGTAAGGAAGACGGCTTTAGAAGGAGAAAAAAAGAAGAGGGGACGACGGACGACGCCCTCCCCGTGTATGAGGAGCAAGTGGGGACGTGTGGTAGGTGGGTAGCAAGGCCACGATACAATACAACTGCATTTGTTCACAACCGAGGGTTGGTTCTCTCATGCCGCGAAGAGCGAGGCTCCTTTGCGTGAGCGACTGTGAGTTGCCGGCAAATTTCCATATTCTGAGCCAAACCGCAATGTGCCGCGTCGTCAGCAGCAGCTGCGGATGGCGTCCACTATGGTCCACACTGAGCATGCCGCCCACACTGTGGACTGTGGACGGCATGATCTCACTTTATCTTGGTGTTTCGTTGTTTTTGTACCGTGACCAAAAACGGTAAATTACCTGCCTCGGCCACATCGGCCACAAGTCTACAGTTTCGCTGTGGACGCGCAAAAAACAATCGTGGTAAATAATGGTACTTCTTTTTCCGAGCGTTTTGGATCTCCCCCTCCCCAAAGTAGTAATAGACCAAAGTAAACAAAAAAAATTGTTGGCCATGTTCGAGACAAAAACAGAACCTTTGCCTGTGGACTACGTACGTTGCCGTTTCAAGTTTCCTTTCACGTTGATGTGCGTCTTTTTTTGTCCTCCCCCACCGGAACAAAAAAAACTCTTCCGTCTCAACGTCCACACTTGAGGACGGCAGCAGACAAAACTGCTCGTATGGGGATCACTTACACAATCCCGACCCGTGACGACGGCGTTTGCGGCGCGCTGCTGCCTCCGCGGCTGCTGCTTGTGCCTCCGCCAAAGCCGAAGCCCAGCAGACTGTCCCTCGTCTGGAGGTCCACCATACTCTGGCTCATGGCGCCGCTCATCATGGCGCCGTACGACGAGCGGCGCGCGCGCTCCATGGCGGCCTTCAACGCCTCGCGGTTCTTGCCGTACTTGCGCAGCGCCGGCGCGCGGTACAAATCGCTCTGCTCGCCACCAGTCACGCTGCGGCGCCGCACGCGTTGGATCAGCGACTCGTCCTGGGCCTCCAGATCGATCGTCGTCATTTTCAGCAGCGCCGTGTGCTCAGTCTCCGTGTGCCCTGTGAGTGTCGACTGCTGCTTGCTGGGCAGCCCCATCGCCAGCGGCTGCGGCGTGTTGGCTGCACTCTCCTTCCCGCCGCGGTGCGTGCGCTTGCAGTGCGGCCCGTGGACGTGGTGGCCCTTGCGCGTCTGTCCGTACGCGCGTTCCTTGTCTCGAATGTACCACCAGAGACTGATGACGTACGTGGCCATGAGCAGCACGAGCACGCTGGAGCTCTGCATCTTGGTGCCACGCACGAGGAAGAAGCCACTCATGGCACCCTGGTACAAGAGCAGGCTAAAGATCGTGCCATGGGTCGCCGTGCGCGCAATGCTGCCACGGCCCTTGATGCGCGGCCGCACAAACACGAGCGCGTACTTGTCGACGGCGTGCTGCATGGCAAAGTAGAGCGCGCCAATGGGGAGAATGAGTGGCACGACCGTGCTGAACGTGAGCACGACGGTGAGCATACTGATCTGCAGCGCGCTCATCGTGCCCGTGAAGAACGGCCACGCCTCGATGGCCTGCACGTGCTCTTGCTGCGTGATGGCGCGCGGCTTTTCCCAGCAAAACTTGGCAAACTCGCTCACGCGCAGGAGGTTAACGGCCGTGCCGAGGAAGCACCGCTGGAGCACGTAGTTGACGTAGAAGATGCCCGAGTTGTGGAGGAAGAGCGTCCCGAGCATGTCGAGCACTTGGCCGTCGGTCTGGAGGTAGAGAAGCACAGCGTCGATCGACACGAACGCGAGGCTCGGCACAAAGAGCGTGTTGAATATGAGGTACACGGACGACGTGCGGAAGATGTTGCGCTCCTTGGCCGAGTCGGTCGCGATGGGCTGGATGCGGCCCGCGATCATGAGCACGTTGAGCAGCACAGCGTTAATCATGACGAGAATGAGCGTCGGAATGTACGACGTCATCATCTTGGCCATTTGCGGCGAGAAGCTCTCGACCCAGTCCGAGATGCGGGCCACGAGGTCGGACAGCGAGTCGGCGGCCGTCGTGCTGTACGACGAGCTGCTCGAGATGGCTGACGTCACGGCCACGGGCGATGTGAAGGCGAGCAAGAGCGCGAGGATCAAGACGTTGACGATGATGACGGCGGCCGTGCGCTGCACGATCGGGAAGCTCACGCTGAGCCAGTCAATGTCGTCCGGCTCGGGCGCCGCGCTGAGGTGCCACCGCGTGATGCCCAGCTCGCGCACGTACCGCTTGAGCCGCGGCAGCTCGGCGTCCGGGAACTTGGCCAAGATGCTCGCGACCGAGGCGTTGCGCACGCGGCGCACAAACCGCGCACGCAGCCGTGAGCTCTTGAAAATAAGAAAGGCGCGCCCGGCACCCTGGACGTTTTTCACGATCGCATCGAGTGCATCGTCCTCGCTCTTCTTGAGCGTCTGAATCTCTTCGCGCATGGCGGTCTCGTCAAACGGCTCGTGGCGGCAGCAGCACCACGCCTGGACAATGCGGTGCAAGTAGGGGAACTTCATACTGCCCGGCAGAATGCGGAGCGACCACGGCCGCTTCTCGCCGTGGACCTCGGTCATTTCGTAGAGCAGCTTCTCGCGTTCAAACTTGGCCTCTTTGCGGATGCGCGTGCCTTCGAACCAGTAGAACCGCGAGAGATTGTAGACGACGCAGACGTCGTCAATGTAGCCCGGAAAGACCTCTTGCAGCAAGTAGAGGAGCCGCTCGTCGCGGAGGTTCTTGGGGAACCCGCGGTCCACAAAGACGGACCGGAGACTGAGCTCCGAGGCCTGCATGCCCGTGAGGTGGCGGATCTTCTCCTCCTTGTCTTTCTTGTCTTTTGTCTCGCCCTTGGCCGGAGACGGCGGTGTGGCGTTGGTTCCGTTGGCGTTGGATTCGTTGGCGTTGGCGTTGGCTTTGTTGGCGTTGGTTTCGTTGGCGCTGTCCAGCAGCAAGGGCACCGTGGCGTCTTCCGTAATCTGCGCGGAGTCCTGGACCGGCGCCGCCGTCGCAGAGTGCGTGTGCGTGTGTTTCATGGGCGTGCGTGGCGGCCTCTTGCCGTGGTTGTTCCTCCTGGACGAGGGCCTCGAGCTGCTAACGCCCGCTGGTGTTGGCGGACTCGCGCGGGCCGCCTGCGGCTGGTTGTGAGTCGCGTCGTCTGAGCCGTTGGCCGTCGGGATGCTCGAGAGAGCGCTGATGCGGTGGAAAAAGACCATGAACGCGGCCGTGAATACGTAGCACGTGACGACGGCCACCCATAGGTACGGCGAGTCGTTGGGCACGGACCGGATCGTCGCGTGGGCAAATGACCACCACTCGTTCCCCGTCGTCGTCGTATTGCTACTAGTGCCTTTGCTCGTCGTGGCATTCCGGTCGGCGAGCAGTGTCATGGCAGTCGCATTGGAAGTGGCCACGAGCGCTGGCGGCACACCCGCGCTTGTCCGGTTGGCAGCGTCACCGCCAACTTCCGAAAGCAGTCCCGTGCCGACGCCGAGGTAGAGCGGGATGAGCACGACCAACGCATACACGCTGAGCGCGAGCAAGAGCCGCAGGGCGTAGACCTGGTAGACGAGGTAGAACGTGCCTTCGGGCCCGAGCTTGCGCTCGACGTTGGTGCCCTGGATGGGCGTCTGCCAGAGCAGCTTGGCCCACTTGCGCATCGTGAAGGGCGCCGGCGGCGGCGACGTCGGCGACGTGCGGAAGTGGTAGAGACTATAGCGCGTGGACCGTGCATAGCGCATGAAGATGAAGAAGGCGACCGAGAACATGACCGTGTTGATGAGCAGCACGTAGCCCAGCCCCTCCCAGCCGCGCGCGGCGTCGCGCTCCATCATGGCGTTGTAGTCGACGCGCCAGATATTGGCGTGCGGCTTGGTGGGCGATGGCGACGGCGACGGCGGCACGAGCGACGACGAAGGCGTTGGAAGCATCCACAGCGTCGGCGACGGTGACGGCGCGAGCGTCGTTGGCGTTGGCGCCAACGGCATGGTGTTGTTGGGACTGTCTCAGGTGAGCGAGTTGGCGTTGCTGGAAGATCGTCGTTGTTGGGAGATCGCCACGCGTTCCTGTCCAGACGCGCGAATGGAGGCGTTCGCCGAAGTGGGCTCTCTCGCGTTTTTATTGGAACTGTTGGTCGCACGCCAACGTTGGGCACTTCCCCACACACGGTGTGGCCATTTGCTGACGAGGAAAAAAAGAGAAGGTCGCCAGCAGCCGAAGTGTTGGCCTCAAAACAGCAGTCACTGAAGTCCACCTCAATAAAGGTCTCGTCGCGCCTCTGCCGTTTGTAAAATACAGCGTCACGAAAGAAGAAAACGAATAAATTTCAAAGCCGAATTCTCTCTTAAGAAACATAATCACGTTAGATGGAATTTTCAATATTTTCGTCCATCTCTGAATGAATCAGACAGGACTGAGCGTTCTGGTGCTTAGCCAAAACCCACAAAACACGAATGCTCCACCAGCACCGCACGCCCACGAGCGGCAAGGCGGCGGCGCCGACAGTCCTCCGACGCATGGCGTCCTCTAGCGTCGACTCCGTGACGACGACCGACAGTGGCGACGAAGAAGAATGGGACAACGAGTCGGAGGAGCGACCCGCGGGGCCGCGAAAGCGGGCCAAGTCCACAGGTGAACCCACGAGACTGTCGTTTTCATCAGGGTCTTCCACGTCGGAACAATGCACAGCCGCGCCAAGGCGGCGGCGGCCAATGTACCTCCTCCAAAAGGCACGAGCAGCTCTATGGGCTTTCTTGTTTGCGGATGACTCATGTGGTTCTATTTCTTGCAGGAGGAACGCGAAGATCTTATGGAGCAGCTGCGGCTGCTGGAGGCACGACTCGAACTGCTTCAGCTCAAGGCCGGCGTGAGCACGCTGGGCGATGAAAAGTCGATCGCGAGCCTCGAGGCCGAGAAGGCGCGCGTCGACGCCGAGATCCGCGGCCATTTGGACCTCTTTGCAAGGCTCCACTCACTCGTGACGCACCGACTGGTACTAAATGAACAAGCCTCCAAAAATCCTACTTTCATTTCTTATTGCATTGAGCTCACCATTCTTATTTGTTATGGCTCTCTCACATCAGCACACGACACCGGTAATGCCCTTGTTCTCGCGGATCCACTTGCCCGCGGATCGAGCCGACCGACGTGCGATCCTGGAGAGCCTCAGAGAAGTCAAGATCCGCCGTGCGATTGAAGTTGGGCTCAATCGGCTCTCGGCGCGAGACGTCTCCAAGCCGTACAGGCACCACGAGCGGCGCACGCTGCCCGACGGCGCGTGCCAGTCCACCTACTTTGAGATCCAGCAGTTTGAAGGGCTACAGAGTGTCCGCCAGCTCTACAACGCGCTGCAGTTCTACCACCACAATCTCGAGATCAGCGTGAGCGAGATCCTGGGCCAGATAACGCTCCGGGAAGACGCCCACGAGGACGACGCGTCGTCCGTGTTTAATCACTTCATCGTGACCACGGGTGAACTGGGTGGCGTCGAGGAGCTCAACCGAGTCGGCTTTTGCCAGTTCTACGACTCGTACCCGCCCCACGGCGGCGCACAGTTTGGCGTCATTACAGTCCACACAGTGGACGAAGACGATCTTTATCCGTACAGGCCGCTCGAGCGCACCCACAAGCTCGCGCAGCACGTGTACACCATGAGCGAGTACCGCAAGCCGGGCACGGGCGAGCTCGTGGTCGTGCTCATGACGTGTCTCTTCACGACGCAGCCTCGGCCGCAGTTTGACGTGCCGGCGGTCGTGTGGGATAAACTGCTGGAGAACATGCCGCGCTGGAGTCTCGTCATGAACAAGTTTCTGCGCGAGTCAGTCGCCGCGTTTGCCGATGCAGCTCCATGTTAATTGATAAACGCACTTAAAAATCGATTTTACGTTCTAAACGGAGTTTTCGCCTTGTCGAACTCGAAACTCAGACTTGAAGCTGTGCGACCAGAATGCGCGGTGCGGGAATATGGCTTTTTTCTGTCGCTAGAGTCGTGCACAGTCCATCCAATCATAACGTCTGCCCTACCCCTTCATGGGGACTTGGGTCTCAGCAGAGTGATGGTCCCTGGTCTCCTCAAAATCGGACACTCAGTCTCACGAGAAAGGCTTTGTCTGCCAAGCTCCAGCAAAGGCCTTGCTTGACATCGTCTTCACACTCAGTGCAGCGCTTGAGAACACCCCGCATCGGCGCGTTTCGTCCCACACCTGATCTCTTCACAGCAGCCAGTATATTATCAGTATGCACCAACAGTACCGCGCAATGCACCGCCCGACGGCGGCCGTGCGAGGCGGCGAGCCGTCCATGGCCCACGAAAAGTGGCCCTACAGCGGCGTCCTGGTGACCGAGGCCACAGACAGCGGCGGTGACAGCAGCGGCGCTGACTCGGGTGAGGAAAAAGGCCGCGCGCGGAAGCGGTCCAAGGCCCGCGCCGGGTCGTTTGTCGAGCGCGGCAGAGTCGGGACGCCCATGTCGCCAACGTCGTCGACGACGACCTCCGAAGGCCACACGACGTCCGAGGGCGCAAGCCACAGACCACGCAAGCCCACGTACGTCTTGCAAAAGGTGCGTACAAAGCAGTAGCAGATAGAAACGAAGCGATGAGACGGAGAATGACGGGGATTTGAATTACCAGGAAGAGCGCGATCAGCTGGTTGAGGAACTGCGGCTGCTGTCGTCGCGGCTCGAGCTGCTCAAGCTGCGTGCCGGTTTGCCGACCGTGAACGACGAAAACTCGGTCGCCAATATCCAGGCCAAGAGCTTCGATGTCGAGGAAGAGATCCACCATAATCTCCTCAAGCTCGCACGCTTCCAGTCACTCATCACGCGCCAGCTCGTACGGTGGCTTCTCCTCCTGCCGCTTGGATAATATGGACACTGTGTGTCTAACCCGATCACTCTCTTTGACAGCAAACGACGCCCGTGTGCCCCATGAAGACGTACATTCGCCTGCCCACGGACGCCAAGCAACGCAAGGCCGTCTTGGAAGAGATGAAAGAGTTCAAGCTGCGGCGCTCGGCCGAAGTGACTATGGACCGGCTCCACTACTTGGACCCGCTCAAGCCGTACGTCCACGAGGAGCGGTACGCCACGCCCGACGGCAATAACCACATGAAGTACTTTGAGATCCAGCAATTCGAAGGGCTCCAAAGCGCGCGCCAGTTGTTCAACGCGCTGGTCTACTTTTACGAGACCATGGAGATCTCCGTGACCGAGATGATTGGCCAGCTCACGCTGCGCACCGACTACGAGCCGTACGATCCGAGCGTGTGGAACCACCACATTGTCACGACGGGCGATCTCGGCGGCCAAGAGGAGCTCAATCTCGTGGGCTTTGCCCAGTTCTACGATTCGTACTTACCGCACAATGGCGCGCAGTTTGGCATCTTAGCGCTCGACACGGTCGACGACGACGAGCTGTATCCGTACCGACCGCACGAGCGGACCCACAAGGACTACCAGGGCGCGTTTGCCGTCTGCGAGTACCGCCGCCCCGAGACGAACGAGCTTGTGGTCGTGCTCAAGACGTGTGCGTTTATGATCCAGCTGCCGCCGCAGTTTGACCAGCCGGCCCCCGTGTTTGAAAAGCTCATTGAGAACATGCCGCGCTGGTTCCACGTCATGAACACATTTCTGCGCGAGTCGGCGGCGGCGTTCACGAGCGCCGCGACCATGAAGCCGCCTCCGCCGTGATTCATCTATGTAGTAAAAGAAAAGGGTATTTATCGTTTAATGGGAAAGCCGTCGGTTTACTACTGTAGGGGCCTATATCTCTCCCGGAGGTGGTGGTGCGGTGTTGCTGCTGCTGTACGACCGTAGAAACTTGATGAGCGTGATGGGCCAGCGCGCCATGTTTTCGTGGAGCTTGTCTTCGACACCGGGCGGCAGTGGGAATTGCGGCGGCAATTGCTTGACAAACGACATGCTCTTGAGGATCGGCACGCGGTGACCGGACCCGGGCAGTTCCAATTCGTACACGAGGTGGACCGACTGGAAAAACTTGCACGTGCGTTCGAGTGGCTGGTACGGGTACAGGTCGTCGACGTCGACCGTGTCGTGCGTGATGATGCCGACGTGGTCGTCGCTACGGTACCGCGCAAAGACGACCGTGTTGAGCTCCTCGGGACACCCGACATCGTCGGCGACTGTCACGATGCGTTGGTTCCAGATCGTTGGGTCGATCTCGTCCGAGTCTTCGCGGATGGCCAACTGGTTGAGCATCTCGCTCACGCTGATCTCCCAGTTGTAAAAGAAAATGGTCATGGCGTCGTAGAGCTGGCGCGCACTCTTGAAATTCGGAAACTGGTGAATCTCGAGCCGATGACAGTGGTAAATGCCGTCGTCCGTCGTGAACCGCTCGTCGCTGAGGTAGGCCTGGGAGTGGTCCAAGTGGTGGAGCCGCTCGTGGGCGACCCGCTCGGCGCGCTGCAGTTTGGTCTCCCGTAAATCACGGAGAATTCGGCGCCGCTCGTCCGTGTCTTTCGGGAGATGGATAAACATTGCGAGCGGATCCACGGGCGGCGCGTGCTGTGTATGAACTCAGTTAATATAATTCTCCCCAGTCGAAAAACCAATTGGGAGGAAAACAAGACGCACCAGTTCCTGCATGACAAAGGACTGCAGCTTGGCGAGAAAGAGGCGACTCGAGTGGATCTGCTCTTCCATCTCAAAGTTGCGGGTGCGGACACTGGCCACCGCTGTGTGGTCATCCTTGGTGGGCAGACCCACGCGCAGCTTGAGGGTCTCTAGCTGCTCTTCCAGCACGCGCATCTCTTCCACCAGCACGTCGCGCTCTTCCTGCGCACAGAATCCAATCATCAGTCCCTGAGAGGCACTCTGCCATTGGCATTCACTGTACCTTTTGCAGCAGATACGTGGGCTTGCGCGGCTTGGCGGCCTCTCCACCACTGGCGCCAGCAGCTCCACTGCTAGCGCCTCCTTGGGCTGCCTGCTTTTCCTTGTCCTGACGGGGGGATGCGCGCGGTCTCTTCTTGCGTTTCTCACTGGCGACGCCGCTCGGGTCGCCATCCCCGTATCCTCCACTACTACGCGCCATGGTCTCGACAGTGGCTGCTGCTGGTGGAACCAGCGCTGTTGATTCAGTCTCGGAACGCTGTGGCGGCAGGACGAGGGGCGGCGGCGGCGGCGGCATCTCGGAGGCTAATGGGAGAATGGGGATTTGAACGAGAGGGAAAAAGCTCTTGACAGCGACTAAGTTTCATCAACCTAAGCTAGCCTGATACGAACATTGGAGTAAAATGACTGATCTCAGTACAAGTGCAGCTTTGTACCATGTATCTGGTACACAGTAGTTCTTCCGAGTTTGAATTTTCTTGTGAAATTTTGTGGCCTGATATTAATTAATACAGGGATGGGCTTGTACAGTCGCTGCCCTACATCAGGGTTGCATCAAACCAAAACCATAAAAACCATGGTTTGTGGTTTTTTTTGTTGGAACCATGGTTCAACCATGGTTTGAGTGGTTCACACGTGGACCACACCAACCATTCACAGGCCACCAGTTTCGACTGCTTGCCGGCAAGTTTCCCTTCAGTCCTCCGGCCACTTGCGCTTAGGGATTACCCTAGGTGCTTCTCAACCTGGTAAGTGCGCAAGATGCCCAGCGCAAACGCAAGACGCACACAGGGTCGTAAATGTTCTGACAGTAGGGTTGATTTGATTTAGGAAGAGAACCCTTGATGATGAAGAAAGGAAGCCACCTGGTGTGGAAAAACTACGTGGCTTGGCCGCAAGGCCTCACTGAGGGATCGCATCCTCCTGCGCTGACGGAGTGGGCCTGCGCTGACCATGTCAGTGAAGAAGCTGAAGATTCTGCTCTCCGTGATGTAATGGTGACGCTCAACGGTGCCGCCTACGCTCGACCGCGATAAGATGTTGTTTGCCGCTTCTGCTTGCGAGCATACCTGCCGGACCAACGCCCAGGGGATCCCTTGCAGGCAATGGTGGCAGGTCGAGTGGAAAATTTCATCAATCACCAGAAGAACTGCAAACGATCTGTTTCCGACGATTCCCCACAGCCCAAGAAGCGCCGTAGCTTTGACAGCGATACGATTGACTCATCGCAGCTCGAGCGCGTTCTCACCCCTCGTGAGACGAAGACTTTGCACACAATGCTTCTCGACCTAGTGCAAAAGAGCCGACTCCCTGACTCATTTATCAGCGATCCCACAACGCTGGCTTTCTGCAACTTCCTATGCCCCGGTACCTCCAAGTACATCCCCAAGCGCAATTATTTCGGTGGTGAAATTCTCACCGGCTATGCGGATGAGCTGGACCAAGTTGATAAAGACTCACTGCACAAGAAGATGCTCAAGATCTCGAGTCAATCCACTAAGCGATGTGTGAAAGAATATAGCGAAGCGGCATCTCATGGGCAATTTGCTTTCGCTTTTCGGGGGAATGACAACGTTCGAAGTCTCCGCTGTGTCGTGGCGCCATGATGCAGTCGCTGCGGCCATCAATCTCGAGGCAGTGATGCTGAAGATCGCTTTGAGGGTGCTCGCCGCGGCACCGCAACTCGCGACCTAATCCGCCACGACAACATGGTGGGCCCGAGCACATGGAGATTGATAACGTTCAAGTTCGACGTGGCAACTGCTACAACTGCGGAAGACCATGGCACAAAGCGTGGAATGTCGGTCTCGGCCAAACAGGGGTCGTCACGGACAACCGTCATGGCAACACCGTCGGTTCAACAACAACAAAGGCAAGATGGTCAGGTTCAACCTCGACAGCCGGCAGCAGTCGCGTCCACAGCACAGCAGCATCCGTAACGTCAAAGCAGTCGAAGAAAAACCGGACAGAACTGAAGAGCGCATCGTCTTTGTTGAGTTCACAATCAACGCTGTGGAGACAGTCTCACCTGTCGGAGAAGTCAACCAAGTGGACAGTTCACTGATCAGGAAGCCAGGCATTATTGACGGTGAAAAAGTCACACTTCTCTTGGACTGTGGCGCCTCGACGAGCCTGATTCGTCCTGGCATTGTCCAAAACGTGAAGAGCGTGTGTGACGTGCAGCTCGTAAGCTATGACGGCTCCACGCGGACTCTGAAGGATGTGAAAATGGTGGAAGCTGACGTCAATCTTGATGGTATGTGGTTCCCGGGTCAAGAGTTCACAGAGAGTTAGCTTTCGAGTGCTCAACACGTGATTCTCGGTAAACCGTGGTTTGCTCAGTTCGAACCTCAGGTCAACTGGCGCACGAACGAAGTCTCGTCTCCCAACCAGGCTGTACACCAAGCCGAAGTGAAGTCAGAGGCGCGATGGAACGTCAAGTCATTCAAAAACGACATCGGGCACACCTACCACTTGCGGCGCACCGGTGTGTTCGGATCCGTCAAGCAAGTTCAAAGACTGCCGCTTTGTTGAGTTATTCTTCGTCAAAGTGGTGGCCTCCGTGGAAGATGCCTCTATCCCAGACTTCGTTCGTCCTTTTGTCGAAGCGTATTCAGATTGTTTCCCGGACAAGCTGCCTGATGGTCTGCCACCTGAGCGTGTGATTGAGTTCGAGATGAAGATGAAGCCTGACGCGACACCCAATACTAGTCCTCCGTTTCGTCTGTCCAAGGCCGAACAGGAGGCACTAGAGCAGTTCGTTCAAGAGAACTTGAAGAAAGGATGGATTGAGATATCAAACTCGCCATGGGTTTCCAACATCTTCGGTATCCCGAAGAAGGACCCAATGTCAGGTCAAGCTATGAGTCGTGGAGAATCAGCGAGTAGCTGCTCCTCCAACTCCTTCACTCGGTCCTCAAGGCGCGTGACAACAACGAGAGCCGTCATTCTGCACACTTCCTATGCGCTGGGAGATCTCGTGCATGGCAGTGCAAGCCAGTGCCGCCACACTAAATAGCGAAGAGAATGTATGGTAACCCCTATTCGGCGAGTTGCTGCCCTGAAGGCTGAGAAGTAAGAATTGTTATGTCTTCTCCTGTACAAGACTTTGGGTTGGAGAGGAAAAACAACTACAGGATAAGCTCATTAGGGTTTAGGCTTGCGTTGGGAAAATTGTATGGCCGGGCTCGAAGGGTTGACACTAAATCTCTGAGTCAACCGAAGCAGTTTCCGGGGGTCCCAAAAAAAATCCGGAACGCGTTCAAAGAAAGAGCTGACGATGGCATCACAAAGACCAATGTTCCAAACGCTCTTGCATGTCATTATTTTCTCTGAAACTGCACTCGTTGTGGAGATATGAAGTCCTGCGCAAGGCGCCTCGGCCTCAGTTTTTGTCATTTTTCACGCCATTGCTCATGGTTTTCCTACTTTTTACAATCAGTCAAGTTTGCGTAATCCATCAGAGTGACAAGCGTTCTTACTTCAGTTACAAAGGGTTACGCTCAGAGTATTTGTCACCCTAGATCACAAATCTCAGCTGTTCTGCCTTGCCAGCTTAGCGTAAGTACTAGTCTATCAGTCAGCACATCGGATGTGAGGTTGATGACCAGCACGACGATGTGTCGTGCCGTAAGCCCCGTTGACGAGATTATAAAGTGCACTGGGTCGCCCACCGGCTCGGTCGGCTCAGGCAAGGCTCAGGCAAGGCCGAAACCGTGAGAGACTTGGCCACGTCCCTGGCGCTGCCGTGCTGTTGGTCGTGCCAGCACGACTGCGCGTGATACAGAAAGACCACGCTACGCTTCGCCATGGTACAGAACAACTTACGTAGAAGCCGCTAGTCACGTTTATTGTTATATTTGAAGAAGTTTTACGACTTGACTCTCCCGGGCTTAATCGTTCAATTCACTCGGGACATTGGCGCCAAATGAGTCCAAGTGTTCGTCCGCATCATCGTTCCCGGCTCGGATACTCTCGATGATGGCTATCAGCCAAAGTAAAAATTCGGGGCGAAGAAACCTGCCCCACCGTCTCAGCATATAACCCTCGCTACCAATTGAGTATGGGTTGTTCCGACACTCGACAGCGCGACAGCGCAGCGTAGTAACGCATCTCATGTAGGGTAATTGAGGGTCGCGGTGGCTCACCAACAAAAAAAAACGTAACCGCTGTAAACCCATGAGCCTCCTGTAACTCTCGATGCAAGTGCGCACCTCCTCCCGACCGAGGTGGAGAAGCCGTTTTACGCGCCATTCGGCGCCGAGGACGCCGGGGCGCCTGTGCCACCACTGGTGCAACCCCTCCTTACTGCCAAGCCGCCACTTGTTGCCGAGTCGATACGGCACGTCCGTGTGCCTCAGCGAAAGTTCTCACAAGTCCGCGTATATCACGACGACGAGCATGGGTGGGGGGGGGGGGGGGG
>JAADVZ010000196.1:0-43045 GCA_023335925.1 Pythium phragmitis | reverse complement strand
TGTCTATAAGTGATATGCTATTAGATCGAATGTTGGCTTCAGGTTGATCCTTTCTGATAGAAAATAGACCGAGGTCTTAACCTCGCAGCATCCTCGCAGGTGACTTCAGCTCGCACTAGCGCTCGGAGCTTCTACTCGCTAACATGTCTGTCCGCTCGTAGCAGAATCCAGCATTCTCTTGTCGACCTTCTTTATGGACCATAATGCTCATCGCCATGATTCTTCTCCTTCGTTAGTTGAGTTCACCAAGCTGCACACCTGGAACTCCGCACGAGTCTCTTCACTGGCATGTCCTTTCTCTCATTAGCTCACTCCTGCTCCCTCCTGTCAGCCTTCTCTATGGAATATTATCGGGAATATCCCTGAGTATTTTTGGACGTAACGTTACAGTTGCTCTCTATAAACGCGCGAAGGTCTCACGTGCCCTCGAAGCATCATGGACACCAAGGAAGAGAAGATCCGCGTCGCGGTTCGCGTCCGGCCACTATCCAACGGAGGGCCCCCAGGTGAACGAGAAGGAGAAGGCGAAGCCATCGCTGCTAGTCGTGACGGCCACTGCGTGTTGGTGTACGCCGACACCAGCCGCACCAGTGCCGCGAGCTTTCGCTGCGGGACGCTTCTGCCTTCGAGCATTCGCCAAAACCAAGTATTTCACGAGATCCATGCGCCAGAGTTGGTCGAGGCCGCGCTGGACGGCTTCCCCGTGACGATCTTTGCGTATGGGCAAACGGGTGCTGGCAAGTCGTTTACGATTTTCGGAAAGGAAGAGTCTTCGGCGTCGAGTCGACCGTACGGTGGCGGCGCCGTGAGCGAGACGGACGGTATTCTACCGCGCGCTGCACTGCGGCTCATGGAGATTGTCCACGCGCGTAAAGGTGTCTTTGAGTATACGCTGCGAGTGACGTGTGTCGAGATCTACAACGAGCAGGTCCGAGATCTCTTCGATACCAAGAAAGAATCGCTGCCGGTGCGCCACTCCAAGGACCATGGCTTCTACTTGGAGAATGCGACAGTCGTGCAGTGTCAGACCGCCAAAGAGATTATCCGCGTGGTCAAACTCGCGGCGACGAACCGAGTCAAGTCGGCGCATCTCCTGAACGAGCGGTCGAACCGCAGCCACTGTCTCGTGACGATCTACATTGATTCGACACCGTGCGATCCAAGCTGTGGAGCGAAAAAGTATGGCAAGCTGACGATCGTTGATCTCGCGGGAAGCGAACGCGCCAACGACACAGGGGCCGTGGGCCAGCAGCTCAAGGAGACGGGCCACATCAACAAGAGTCTCTACTGTCTCAGTAAAGTGATCCACGCGATGACGACAACGACGAAAGCAACTGGCAAGGCGAAGTTTGTGCCGTATCGAGACTCCAAGCTGACAATGGTGATGCAGACCTTGGTGGGATAGAAGAGGCTCTTTCAGAACCACTAACACCCTGTGTGTGTGCGTAGCTTCTCATTGATAGCTTGGGAGGCAACAGTAAGACACTCATGATCGCGTGCGTGAACGCAGCACCACAATTCGCGACGGAATCGACGCGCACGCTCGAGTTTGCGATGGGCGTCGCCAAGATCAAGAACCGCCCGACGGCCGTCCTGAATCCTCATGTTGGCAGCTGTGTGAAAGGACGGTTCGTGAGCATTATCACTGATGCCTCGCTGTGTTGGCCTCGCAGGAAAAACTGATTATCGATTTGAAGGAAGAGATCCGGCTGCTGAAACTTGAAAACTTGATGCTGCGCTCACGCACACCTGGATGTGAGGAGCAGAGGCGACTAGGTTGCCGCGACAGCTATGGGATCTCTGACGGTGGGCCTTGTGTAACAGACTTTGTCGAGCACCCCGACGCCACTGCGGGATTTCATCCGGACGGAGAGTGCGAGCAGCAGGCGTCCGTGAGTCCGTTGGGGAGAGCACTGTTGAGCGGACGGCATCGCCCCGAAGACGTGCGGATGATGATACAGCAGGTGCAGTACGCTTCGTATGGAGACAGCCACCACAACAACAACGAGTCTGAAGACGAGCGAGTGGTTGTCGATACCCTTCGTCTCAAAACCTCTGAGAAGGCAGCGATGGGTGCTGGCCTGAGTGGAATGTCCGTTTGCCGGATTGAATTGCACGCACGAGGATGTTGATGGTGTTGACCGTTTGTTGGTGGAAGCACAGCAAGAAAATGGCCGCCCAACGACGGAGTGAGAAGTCTATAAAGAAAAAGAAGGGCGGGTACGTGAATGGTACGCCGTTAGTTGAGCTGAAGCAATGTTTACTCATCAACGCGTTTCTCCTCGAAAGAATACTCAACCCCAAGAAGAAGAAAAGGACGGTCCCGGAGACGGATTCCTACTTTGTTCAGAACCTCCCAGACGGGTACACACTGCCACCGGTGCGACGGAACGCGCTGCTGTTCCACAAACGAGCTACGGAAGCATCAACAGGACCGCCCCTTGCGGACAAGACTGCACATCGAAGTCCACGAGAAGCCATGCAACGACCGGACTCCCCTCCGCCCGAGTACGACGATCTCTTCGGTATTGAGACGGTTCCGATCGGCACAGCGAGTCTCAGTAGCAATCAAGAAACCCATGGCAAGCTGAAGCGGTCACTTTCCTCGCTGGGAAGCCACTCGCAAAGCCAACAAACGCCAACAAGCCCCGAGGACCAGATTCAGCGGTTACTGCGAGGGATGATGACGGTGCCCGCCTCAGGATCTTCAATGCCGTCTGCAGTGACCAACAACACCGAGAGCGTGAAAGTATCAGCACTTCCACTCAAGCCACGCGCAAGTGGATCGGGGGCCGCTCTCCAGACACCGCAGTTTGACGATGCACGTGCTGAAGATCTCTTTCAGCAGCTTTGCCGACTGTAGCCATTTCATCAAGACTAGTATAGTACCTTTTACTGTTCCATTTACATCTGTTTCACCTTGTTTTGTATATGTGCAGACGACCTTCTATTGAGGAGGTTTGTAGCTCGTCCAACCAAGTGGGAAAGACCGCAGCTTCTCAGACCTCCAGGAATCATGGGCACCAAGGGCGCGCACGGCGCCAAGGGCAGGGGCAAGGGCAAGAACGGATTTGGTGGCGGCCATCGTCGCGACGCCAAGCGCAATGGGCTTTCGCAGGCGATGCACGGCGGCGGCGGTGGCGGCGGTGTGGCCACGACCAGCAATCGCCCGGGCAGTGCTATCGCGATGAAGGAGAGAGGCAGCAAGCAGCGCACGGCGCAGCAGCTCTCGCAAAAGCGCGAGGAGCTGCGGCTCTCCAAGGTTAACCGCCACCGTCTGCAGGCATCAAGCCTCGAGGAGCTCGTGGGCCAGGCGGCGCAGAGCTCCAAGAGCTTTGAACAGCAGCAGTTCCAGAAGGAACTCGCGGGTGACGACAAGAAAAAGACCGAGATTGACATCAATGACAACTCGCGGCGCGCATACATGAAGGAGCTGCGCAAGGTCGTGGACCGCGCCGATGTGATTCTGGAAGTTCTGGACGCGCGCGATCCAATGGGCTGCCGCACGGTCGACATGGAGGAGGCGATCGGCAACCGGGCAGGCAAGAAGATTGTGCTCGTGCTCAACAAGATCGATCTCGTGCCGCCCCATGTGCTGCAGCCGTGGCTCACGTACTTGCGTACGTTTTACCCGACGGTCGCGTTCAAGGCGTCGACGCAGCAGCAGGCCAGTCACATTAGCGCGAGCTTTGGCAAGGCCGATAAGGCCACGAGCGAAATGGTCACGGGCAGCAAGGCCGTGGGCACGGACGCGCTCATGCAACTGCTCAAAAACTATTGTCGCAACAGCCACATCAAGACAGCCATCACGGTGGGCGTGATCGGCTACCCGAACGTCGGCAAGAGCAGCGTCATCAACTCGCTCAAGCGCAGTAAGGCCGCGAGCGTCTCGTCCGTTGCGGGCCACACAAAGGTCATGCAAGAAGTCCATATCGACAGCAAAATCAAGCTTCTCGACTGCCCTGGCATCGTCTTTGACCACTCGGACGCGAATGCGTTGCTGCTGCGCAATTGCGTCAACACGGAGACCATGGCCGACCCCGTGAGTGCCGTCCAAGTGATCCTCTCGCGGTGCGAGCCAGCGCAGCTCGTGCAGCTCTATGGACTGGATCCACAGACCACCTTTTCGGACGTGATCGAGTTCCTCGTGCTCGTCGCACAGACCAAGGGCAAGCTGGGCAAGGGAGGCATCCCGGACCGCCACGCCGCGGCGCGCATCATCTTGCAGGATTGGAACCGCGGTCGGATCCCGTTCTTCACGCCCCCTCCCGACCAGAAGGTTACGATTCTGGACACACAGCTTGTGACGTCCTTTAGCGACGAGTTCGACTTGGACACTGTGCTCAATCCGACCAGCATTTTCCTTGCTGAGGAAGCCGAGAGCGGTGATGTGGACATGGCCAAGCTGTCTGCGACTGGACCGACTTGTTCTGTTGAAGTCACAGGGCAAGAGACCACTGGGCAGGTATCTGCAGACCACCAACCGACGGTATCGTCTCGTTTGCGTGAGGTGCTCGGCGAGTCGGACGACTCGGATTCAGACATGGGTTCGGACGACGACGCCATGGACGACCTCGACACGAGCGGCGCCATGTATCAAGTGCCCAACGTGAGCCTGCAGCAGCTCACGGCCAAATTCGCGAGTGACCCATTGAATCCGCTGTCGGCGCAGATGGCACGACGCAAGGCCAAGCAGTGGCGCAAGCTCAAGCGCCGCACGGCGCGTCAGCAGATCGGCCACGCCGCCGAGAGCGAACTGAATATGCAACTTGAAAGTATGGACTTTCGCATAGGCGGCAGCGCCGCGGCTGCTGAAGATATCGATGAAGATCTGTAGAGTTCCGGTCTAGAGGATCTTGTGTGGGTATTGCACCGTACATATATACTGTAATGCTACTTCGAAGGATCAAACCTTTTTTCCGTTCACCACGGCCAAATGAACAAGTTACCCAACACTATTATGCCTGGACAAACTTCAGACCAGTTCGCCGAGAAGCTGCTTACGAATGTGTGCAGTTGGTGAGTTGGTGTTGTGGTGACTTGAGGAGTTGGTGAGTTGGTTTACTGAAGACAGTAACCCGTTTCGTACACAGCTCGGCACGCTGCGCAATAGCAACCAGCGACTATAGCACTTTGCGTGTGGAGACACTCTCCTCGCTGGCCACGCCAACAGAACTGAACCCGTGCGCCATCAATCAATTGATCGTTATGCTGATTGGCCGGCTGTGTCCTAGATTTATGCTAATAACGATGTAGATGTGACCTGGATTGGTCCTATATTAGTCCCGGTTTTCGTCCAACCCCCATGAGTGCACCTTGATTTGTGATGCTGTCCCGCATCAGAATACAAGGCCAGTCTACTATTCGAGACCATAGCTCTTCAATGGCCACCCGCCAGCGGACGCCAGTCGGCACCACCACTGGGCGACGCACTTCCACATCCGCCGTCCGCCCGTCTCTGCAAACCGTGTCTTTGCCATCACCATGACTGAGGAGGAACTTCTCGACGGCTTCAGCGCGCGCCAGCTCTTCCGCGACGAGGAGGCCCACGGGCTCACCTTTGACGACATCATCTCGCTCGTACGTTCTGATGCGTTTCACTCGTTCCATTCGATCTTCTCACAATTCTCTGCGCTTGTACGACCCGCTCGATCATCAAATGACAGCCCGGCCACAGTACGTTATCGCGCTGAGATTCTCTACCTCTCTGTCGACGCAGCATCCTGACGTCATTTCTCTGTAGTCTACTACGGCGTGGAGCAAGTCGACGTGTCGTCGCGCCTGACCAAGAACATCACAATCAAGGCGCCGATCGTGAGCTCACCCATGGACGCGGTCACCGAGGCCGAGATGGCCATCGCCATGGCATTGCAGGGCGGCATCGGTATCTTGCACTGCAACGCCACGATCGACGCGCAGGCCGAGATGGTGCGCGCGGTCAAGACCTACGAGAACGGCTTTATCCTCGCGCCGCGCGTGCTCAGCCCAAGCCACACGATCGCCGATCTCGACTTGCTCAAGGTATCCGGTGTGCCCATCACCGACAATGGCAAGGTCAACGGCAAGTTGGTCGGACTGGTCACGAGCCGCGACGTCGACTTTCTCGAGGACCGCACGCTGCCGCTGGCCGACGTCATGGTGCCTCGCGAGCAGCTCACGGTCGGGCTCTACCCGTGCACGCTCGAACAGGCCAACAAGACGCTCAAAGAGGCCAAGAAGGGCACGCTGCCGATCGTCAACAGCGACGGAAACCTCGTGTCGCTGGTCACACGCACGGATCTGGCCAAGGCGCGCGACTACCCCAACGCCCTGCGCAGCGCCGAAACGCACCGCCTTCTTGTCGGAGCAGCCGTTGCGGTCGACGAAGAGCAGGCCAAGGAACGTATTGCAGCCCTCGTGAGTGCCGGTGTGGACGTGGTCGTGCTGGACGCTCGCCAGGGTGATTCCAAAGCGCAGATCGAGTTGGTCAAGTACATCAAGGCCAACCACACGGGTGTCGATGTCATTGGCGGCAACGTCGTCACCATGCAGCAGCTGCGCCATCTACTGGAGGCTGGTGTGGACGCTGTGCGCGTCGGCATGGGCGTCGCGTCCGTCTCCACGTCGCAGATGATCAAGGCCGTCGGCCGCGCGCAGCTCTCGGCCATCTACAACACGGCGCTGGTCGCCAACGAGTTTGGCGTGCCGGTCATCGCCGACGGCGGCATCAGCACGTCGGGCGCAGCGATCAAGGCGCTTTCACTGGGCGCGTCCTGCGTCATGATGGGCTCGAGCCTTGCCGGCACGTCGGAGGCCCCCGGTGAGTACTTTTTCCAGGACGGCATGCGGCTCAAGCAGTACTACGGCACGGGCAGCCACAAGGCGCGCAGCAACGCGCCTTCGCTCGAGGGCCGCAGCGCCGCCGATCTTATTGCGTTTGGCGTCGCCGGCGCCGTGACCGACCAGGGAAGCGTGCACCAGTACTTGCCGTATGTGCAGCAAAGTATCCGCCACGGCTTTCAAGATCTCGGCGTGGTCTCGATCGCGGAGCTCCACGAATGGCTCTACAGCGACAAGCTGCGCTTTGAGCGCCGCTCGCTCTGCGCACAGAAAGAAGGCGGCGTCCACGACCTCTTCTCCTACTCCAAGCAGCTCTACGCGTAGATAGACAGACACCCGCGATAATCATGCTCATATCCTCGACTTCAATCCCTCTACTGGACTCCTGGATGGTTACGTTAGGCTACATGCGTAACCACCTCTTTTTCAGCCAATAGAAACATCCACAACTGATTTACAGCAAATCAGATGCGATCTGAGATGGTGTTCTCTCGCTCTCAAGACTGTAACCCTCCCAAGGCGAGCGTCATTTTTGCTTTCCCGAGGCTCTCACGCAATGACGACGACGACGACGGCCACGGCCCCCTCGGTCTCGGACGCCTCGAGTGACGGCGCTCGGTTCTGGTGCCACGAGTGCGCCTGCCACGTGGCGACGCGCGAAGCCGACGACGGCAGCGGCGAGCTCTGCTGCGCGGCGTGCGGCGGCAACTTTGTCGAGCAAGTCGAGGCCGTACGCGCTGGTCTCCCTTTTGGTTTCACGAGAGATTGGTTGGCTGAACGATGGTGTCTTCTTTATTCTAGGACGATCCGCCGGAGCAGTTTTCCGTAGAGGCACCAAGCGCCGCGAGTGACGCGTCGCCCCGTCGTGACGAGCGAGCGGACAGGGCCCACGTGCCGCGGGCAGGAGAGGTGCGCATTCATTCTCGTGACGTTGGGAGTTCTTGATGGGGTTGGGGAGAGAAGGTGACCCATTCGGATGCATTCGTATTAGACGTTGGATGAATTTATGGCCCAAATCCACGAGGGGTTTGGACCGCGAACGCCCCGTACGCCGCCGTCGGCACGGGATGCCCACACCAACACGACGACCACTCCGCGAGCGGGTGGAGGCGTAACAGCAGGCGAGGCGCCGTCACCTTTAACCGAGTGCGTGGTATCTATATGTCCCCCTCCGCTGGTCTAGAACTCACGTACAAGGAACGGTGACTGACTGACGCTGTTGGATATTGGCAGACTTCTCCAGCAACTTGTGAGTGGAGGTGGCACCGCCGGTGCTGGCGGGTCGACACGCACGGCTCGAATCATCCGCAGCAACGGCACACCCGTCGAGTTTTACGTCACAAGCTCGGGCGACGAAGGCGCCTTGGGCGACATGGGAGGCGCTGGCGGGGGTCTCTTTGGTCTGCTCGCCGGTGCGATGAACCCCTCGTTTAGAGGCGGCGGCGGCGGGTTTGTGGGCAACCCAGGAGACTACGCATTGGGTTCGAACCACCTGAGCCAGCTCATCAATCAGCTCATGCAAAACGATCCAAACCGCCATGGCGCGCCGCCGGCCGCCAAGGAAATCGTGGAGAAACTGCCGTCCCACAAAGTCGAGCAGCGGGAGGTCGACGCGAACGCCGAGTGTGCCGTCTGCAAAGATCTCTTTGCGGTCGACGACGACGCCAAGGACCTTCCCTGCGCGCACTCGTTCCATCCGGACTGCATCATGCCGTGGCTCAAGTTGCACAACTCGTGCCCGGTGTGTCGATTCGAGCTGCCGACGGATGACCAGGACTATGAAGATCGTCGCCGCCACCTTGACCAGCACGAGACCACGGCCGACGCGCGATGGTAGCCTCCTGCGCAGAGAAGACGAACGGAGCAAGAGCTCCTCTAGCATTATTATCGTAGATCCGAAGGTTCTCGTCTTGGAGCGAGTGACCTTCGTCTTCCCCAGTACCGTACCAGTATAACAATCACAGAAAGTAATAGTCACCATCAACAACCCAAGCGTCGCTGTGCCTTCTCGTGGGTGAGAGAATTAAAGATGGGAGTGGAGACCCTCGAAGCCAAGTTGCTCGACGCGATCGCCAAGCAGAACGCGCTGCTTTTGACCGTGAACAAGAAGCATCCGGACTTTGCGTTCCTCCTGGCGCGGGACGTGCAACTCCAGCAGGCGCAGTGCTGGCTGAGTCTCTCGCGCATTCGTCGGCTCGCAGTGGCCACGAGCAGCTCCTATTCTGGTGGGCGTGTCGCCGCGCAGACGCCGCTGGACAGAGCAGCGCTGGATGGCGCTGCAGCATATCTCGCCCACGCTCGCCGCATCAACTTTGTGCGTGTGGTCTGGACACTGTGGTTCTTTCACTTTGCTGTGTCAAACGCAGCTTTTGCTTTGTGGTAGGAAGGTGACGGCTGCAAGAGCAAGAGCTACTTGAAGGGCCAAGTGTTCGTGCTCGTGGAAGAAGCCGAGCTGCTTCTCCTGCGTGGGGTGGGTTTTCCGAGACGAGGGCTTTTCATAACCCCGATGCCCACGATAGTATCTATGATGCCTGACAGCTGGAGACGGACGCGCTTGCGAGTTACAACGAAGCCATCCATCGGTGCAGCGCTCAACGCGACCACGCCATGGAGAGCCACGTGGTGAGTCTGCTTGACTACATGGCCTTCATCCATCGTACTGAGGCTCACCGCTTGGCTCTGGACAGCACGACAAGCTCAAGGCACTTCGACTCGACTTGGACACCAGGGCAAAGCTGGACGAGCTCGCACAGAGTCCGCATGAGAACTTGGGCGACCACGAGATTCTGCAAAGGTGTTTTGATCATGCCACGCAAAAGAACACCGATGGTTTGCTCCGCAAAGAGCAGCTCGCCGTGTTAGCACGGGATCTCGGCGCACATACCACGCTCAGTTCCGACGAGACCGACGAACTGTGGAAGCAGATCCGTGCCCACGACACGCATAGTGCACGGGAAGACGATTTCACCGGCATCAGCTTTCACGCTCTGTGGCGATGGTGGATGGCCGAGGAAATGTACGAGTTTCGCAGTCGCCGCATGCGGCGCCACGCGTAGTTCCGAGCGGGAGAAGATACGGAGAAGAGACGCGAGAAAAAAAGACACGTAAATGCATTGCAAGTGTGGTACTAACCTAGTTTGCTTTCTTCGAGCTGTGGTGTCGATCAGACTTCTTCTAGCACTTGGACAGCGCGCGGGTGGCAAAGTAGACGACATCGCTGTCGGAGTCCTGGACCAGTTCCTGGAGACACGGCTTAACGTGCGACTCGACCATGTCGGGGCGCACGCGAGAGGCCACACACTCCAGGGTCTTGGCGACATTGAATCGAATGTTTGGCACCGGATCCTACACCAAGCGATGTAAACTGGTCAGCGACTGATACGAGAAAATCATCGACTAGCGTGCGTCATGCGGCGTACCTTGGCGAGGCTAATGGTAAGTGGAATGAGAAATTCTTGAACTGCCTCTGGTGTAAGCACGTCGGCCAGCGTTTTCACAGCGTAGAGCGACGTGAGCCGATGGAGGTAGTTTGCATCGGTGTGCATGTCCACGATCCGCGGCACAATCTGCTGGCAAGACCACTCGACACCAAACGCTTCCGAGAGTCGACGGAGATTCACCGTGGCCGCCTCTGTACAACAGGGAAAGATGAAATGAGTCCTCTGCGACGTTGCAAACAAGACTTGGTCTGCAAGCTCACCTCGAATTGAGAAAACGTTGTCGGCCAGCCACGACATGCAGAGCGGGGACAACTGCTCCTCAAAGTACTGCTGCCCTAGCTGGGCCGCCAGCTGCGGGATGTATTCTATAATGGCGAGGCGCACTCGCCACTGCCGGTCCTCTGCGAGGTGCACGATCGCAGGGAGCAGGGATTGCGAAAGAAGCTCAATGCCAATGACCTGCGAACCCGCGTCAGCTCTCTGGCTCCCTTCATGGGGAGATGACGGAACGTACAGTGTTGCTTTCTTCGAGGTTGGAGATCACGTTCAGACGCACTTCGGAATTCTGGTCGTTCAGGAGCTGACATTGCAAAGCGATCATTAGCGATCTCACTCTGAGTATTGCGAGAGACGCTTTCCTTACCAAAAGAAACAATGGCAGCAAGTGGTCGATGGTGAGCTCCCGCCCGAGGAACGGCGCCACCTTCATCACCACGGACGCCAACGCCGAGCGCACGTGGTCCGAGAGATCGCGTGCAAGCGTCTGGAAACACGGCACAATCTTCTCCACGATGCGCTGCGGCTGCAAGACCTTGCAGACGCCGGCGGCCTTGGACGTCGCCGACGTGCGCACTTCGGCCTCCGAGTCTTGAAGCAGCGCGACGAGGCAGTCACACATGGTCGCGTTCACGAGCTCGGCATTCGTGACTTCGCAAATCTCGGGAAACCGGTTCGCGATCGACCACCGCACGCGCCATGAGCCGTCCTTGGCGATCTCAAACACGGTCGGCAGCACCTGCGTGTTGAGAATCTCGAGCGGCACGAGCTTGGCGAGCGCGACGGCGTTGTCGACGGCGTGTATTCTGACCGAGTCCTGACGGTCCTGCGCGAGCGCGAGGAAGAGCGGGAGCATGTCGCTGCTGGCGCTCGCAGGGTCCATCTATATACATACAGAGTTTGTGAGCTGTCTCGGAACGGGTCTGCACTTTCCACCCGCACGCACCGCTGACGCAAACTGGCCGAGCGCGGCCGCCGCGGCCTTGCGCACCATGGGCGTGTCGTCGCGGCACAGCTGCGCAAACATGCCGCGCATCTCGACTTGAATGGCCGTGGGGACCCGCGCGTACCCCACGTGGAATAGGTTACACGCGGCGATGCGCGACGTGAACCAGTCGCGCGTCACAAGCCGGCGCAGCACGGCCACGAAGTGCTCGGCAATGTGGTCGCCCTGCATTTGCTCGACAATGTGGCAGATCGACCGCACGGCCTGCGTGCCATGAGAGACGAGTGAGCAACTCCCCCATCCTGCGGCGGGCGGCGAGACGCACCATGTCGCGGACCGACGCCTCGTCCACGGTCGCGAGCGACTCGAGCGGCGTGAGCAGCGGGAACGCGCTCGCGGGGCCGCCCACAACGTCCACACAGCGGCCCAGCTCCTCCGCCATGACCAGCAGCACCTCGTCGTCATCATCCAGCGAGTCTACAAAGATAAAACCATATTCCCAAAGGCCGTGAGCAAATCTTTCCACAAAATATCCACTATTTCTCCCCACAACAGAACCAACAACAACACCAACGCACCATTGAGAAACGGCAATAACTCGTCGCGCGTGCGGTCCGGGCCGAGCGCCGACGCTGCCCATACAGAACTCAAGTCAATCAGACATTATTCCCCGTGGGATGGCCCCCCCTGCCTTGACAAGAACCGTACCGATTACGTGGATCTGGCGCATGGCGTTGAGCCGCAGCTGCGCGTCCTCGTGCTTGAGCTCGTCGACGAGGATGGCGATGGGGTAGAGGCTGTCATCCGCCGCGGGTGCCGTCGCCGTGGTCGCCATGATCGTTGGCTTTCTCTCTTTCCCCTTTTTGTTGGCTCTGTTGGTTTTCCCCCCTTTTCGCCCACGAGAGCCCGCTGACGACGTTGGCCTTTTTCTCACACGCCTTGGGCAAATCGGAAAGTGCTGGCGCCCGCGCCAACGTGGAAAGAATCGAATCACAGAGCTTTTTTGTTGGATAAATCCCCGTGACGGAACGTTGGTGAGCTTTCCGTGAGCCAACGGTGAGAATGAGGTCGGGTGATGGCGGGGAGCCAACTAACCAATGTGTTGGTGAACGACGGTGGAAACGTTTCCACCAAAAGCCTCTTACGAAAGGAAGTTGGCGAAAAGCTTGTTCCCGAGCCAACGACCACTCGCGCGGAACCGGCCAAAGAAACTCGACGCCTCCGCGAAGGATCGTCAGCCGGCCAGAGAAATTTCCAGAAATGGTTGTCAGAGGTTATGGGATTAAAAAGGTTGTAGTTGCAGCCAGAAACGGTTGCGTCCAGTTGGAGAGTTGACAAAAGCCGTGGGAGAGGAGCGAAAGTGAGAGCTGCTCGCCAGACCAAGATCTTCCTTCCATCACTCACTTCAACTTCGTAAACTTTGTATTTGAGAGGAAATAGGAAACTCATTGACGCAGGATCCCTGCAGCAGTCATGCCTGCAGGAGACGGGGTTACGGTATGATTTGTACCAGCACAGTCGCGGCTGGTTGGTTGAGCGAGAGAGGCGCCGATGGACCTCGGTCTCGCGCTACTCAGTATATGAGTGGTACATTGTGCTTGAAGCTGCCATTGATGTCGGACGGCCGGACCACACTCGGGTCCCGAGCCACTTCAAGCTGCAGATTCTTGATGTGGCCGGGCGTGACGCCCTGCGACACCATGCGGATGCTGCAGTAGATCACGCTCGCCCACTCGACGCGTTCGTCTTCGTTGCGGGCCTCCAAGACGAGCTTGTCGGTCGGCGAACGCGCAACGATAATGCAGAACTCACGGCCAGGCATCTGGATCAGGTTCAGGTAGCATCCGTACAATGGAAACGTCTTGCGGTGCTTGAGCGTCTTGGTGGCGTTGGACGAAGCCACCTCTTTGTAATACTGAAGCTCTCCGTTTGAGAGCACGAACACGCGGCGCTTCCAGTTCTCGAAACCTGATCGTGACTTCTTGATGAGCTCTCCCCGCTTGAACGGAGGGACAAGAAAATGGAGCTTCAGTGGACACGCCGCGGCACGCAATTTGTGACGCGCTGCAGCGTACGAATCGCGCAAAATGCTTCGACCGCCGACGGCGATCAACTGACTTCCAAGGGGCACGGTCCCTGCACGACAGCTCACGACAATGAGCGCTTCCATGCGCCGCTCCAGCTCGACATTGATCAGCTCGGGCGATTCGTAGACGACCTCTTCCTTCGCCAGTGGAATCTCTTCGGCATGCTTGACCACCAACGCTAGGCCGGACACCGTGTCCTTGGCGCCCTTGCCGCCCAACGCGGTCTGAGCCTCTTGAAGCGCTTCGATCCAGCGGTGCATGGTCTGCTCGTTAGGGGCCGACAAGTGCATCTCAAATTTGCCATCTTTCGAGGTCAGCACGAAATAGTTCTTGAGCCCTTCGGGTGACTGCGTCATGCCGGGACTGACGATCGTGCCCTTGAGATCCACAGATCCTTTCAGCTGCTCTTGGCCTTCCGTGTAGTACCGCAGTTCGCCGCGCTCGATGCGGAAAAACCGATTTTTCCAATTCTTGTTCACGTGGCCGCGCTTCATGAGGCAGCCTTCCATGTGGATATACGACGTCGGGTCGTCGTACCGCTTCCACTCGTGGGGAGTTTCTGTCTCGCGCACGAAATAGGGAACAACCTTTTTCGACGGATCCCATGGCTCTGACGGCGTCGCCCCTGCAGCGTGAAGCTTGGCAATCCACTTGGTCATCATCTTCTGCGACGGCGCCGAGATCATCATGTTGCGGTTTTCCGTAGCGATCATAAACACATTCCTCTTCTCAATCAGGTTCGACTGCATCGAGATGTCGGCCTTGGAGCCGTAGCCGACGTTGATTGATCCTTTGAACTTCTGCATCGCTTCGTCCGCATAATAGGCGAGCACGCCGTCGGCACGCAGCACAAAGAACCGCCACTTCCAGGTCTTGAACTGCTGACCGCACTTGTCGAGCCAGCCCTTCATGACAATCTCGGAGGCTTCGTTCACGGGCCGCTGCAACGACGACCGGCGCGGCGTTCCGGCCGCAAGCTGGCTCATGCGGTTGGCTGAGTCTGACCGCCCAAGTCCCAACCAAGAAAACCGGATCGCGTCGAAGAAGCTCGTTCGCTGTTGGGGTTCTTCGACCTGTTCCTTAATCGGAGGAGAACCAGGCGCCTGGTTCCCCACGAGTGACGACCGCTGCTCTCGTTGCTTGCCGTACGCCATGCTGGACACACGGCGCATCGACGGTTGTGCCTGTGCGGCTTGCTGGGAAACCTGTTCTCTATGCTGCGGATGCGGTGGCATTCGCAGACTGGTCGTGCGCTGTAATCCCTTCACAGCGATGGGCTCGCCACGCTCTTCTCGGTGTCTTCCACTCGCACGCGGCTGTTGGTAGTGTTGGTTATCAAGGGTGTGGTTGGACACGGGTGTACTCGCGCGCTCGACTTCGTCAATGCCGTTTTCTTCAAAATAGTACCCGCTCTCCGACTGGTACGCACTAAACGACGGACGCAAATGCGGCGGCGCGTGGCCGCGATGGTACTGGCTCGAGCTTGCGTTCGACTGCCGGTGGCGTCGCTGGTGCTCGTTGACTTCGCCGTAACCGCTTCGACGGTACCCACTGGCGTCGTGGTCGTGGCCACTTCGTCGGTCGACGCTGTACTCTGGAGTCGGTTGGTGATGTTGGCGCGGCGTCTGGTAGTAACTGCCTCGCGCCTCACTTGTCCGTCGTTGGTTCGGGGGTGGATGAGACTGCGACTGCGACGGCGGCGGCTGCGCGTACGACGGTCGTGGCGGACGCGATACCGCGTTGCTGGCTTTACGGGACGGTTGCTGCGGCGGCACCGGCGGTTCGGTGGTGGCGTCACGCTTGGAGAAATCGAGACTGAACCATTTCTTTAGACCCATGATGGCGCGTATTTGTGCCCAACGTTGGCGTTCAGCGAGATATACGTTGGTGTGATGGTGGTGGGTTTTCGCGTGGCGGTCCAACTATCAGATGGGAATGTTGGAAATCCGTTCTGCAAGTTTTTTGTTTTGTGTGTGAGCAGAGAAAAAAACGAACAAGCACACCGTGAATTGCCCAACAAAATGGAAAAGCGACGCGAACAGTCAGCGAAGCGATCCGACTGCCCCACTTCACTCTCTCTGACGCCATGACCTAGCTGGCCAATCAGACACCACCAACACAGACATAAATTCCTAAAGGTGACTGCCTCTGTTATAAAACGCAGTTTTCTGAAAAGGTGGGCATGCTGTACACCTCGTATATCCGTTCTAAGAGGTACTGCAACCAGCAAAAGTCGCCAAAACACTGGGTATAAGGGAATTTTTCACCTGAGACACGTGTCTGGGACTCTTGGTGCTGCTTTCTTCTTGCGCCATCGCGGCAAAATGAGAAATCACATGCGACTCGTTTACATACGTAAATGAGCGGACATGGCCCATACGTTCATGAGAGTAATATATACTAGTATCCAAAACAGATACACACAGTGCGAGCGGCTGCACGCCGATATCATGGACACCAACCTCTCAGCCGCTGCTTCTTATTGGAAGAGCTCCGCGGGCAGCAGCTTTGGCTCGAGCAATTCGTCAGCAAGGAAATCGAGGGGGAAGTAGACAATGTGGCCCTGCACTTCCTTGAGCTCTTCCTTGCGCTTGAGGATCTGCGCGTCCTCGCGCAGGTTCAAGTGGATCACGCCGCTGAGCATGCGCGAGTGGTCGTGGCTCAGTGCGTGGGGGTGTTTCGCTGTTTGGGACGCGTCCACAGGCTCCTCCTGGTTGGGCGCCTCCGCCAGCGAGCCCGCCTCGGACCCGTTGGCCTTGGGCTGCGGCGACAGTTGAGAAGCGTCGATTTGAATCTCGTCGTCGTGAATCCCATCTTCTTGGTCCGTGACCTTGCTGGGCGTGGGGTCTGGAGATGGCACCGCTGTGGGGGTCACGGGGGGCGTCGTGCTTGCGAGCGAAGAGGGGACCGGCGCGGCACTGTCCATGCGCGTGCGGCGATGGCCGGGACGCAGCGCGTTGCCCGAAGTCGGCGTCGCGTTCGCGTTGACCGGGTTCTCCAAGTACATGCTGATCTGCTTGAACGACCGCACATTGTCCGAGGGCAGGCAGGCAAACACCGACTCGTAGATCTGGCAGTTCTTCATCGCCTGCTCTTGCATTGTGTACCACGAGTCGTCCTGGACAGGGTCCGCGTACTGTGCGTACTGCTCCATGCCCGGCGTGATGCCAAAGTGTTCTTCAAAGAGCTTCATGCGGAATGAATGGGCAAACTTGCCGACGCTAAACGTGCCACCGGCGAGCTTGGCCGTCTCGTGCATATCCGTGTCTTCCACGACGACGGCGATCTCCGAGTCGCGGTCACCAGTCATGCTCCGCTCATTGATGTTGGCCGAGCCAATGATGGCGCTGCGATCATCCACGATCATGACCTTGCTGTGCACGTACACTTGCTCCGTCTCGGGTTGGCCGTCGTTGAAAGTGTGAGTACGTAGGCCGTAGAATGCCAGGTACTCGAATGGATACTCGACTTCCTTGGAGAGCTGGTGGTAGATCGAGTTCTCGCCGCGGAAGATCGAGCGGTACTGCCAGTGCATCACTCCGCGCAAACTGCTCGCCTCCTTGTCTTCCACTTTGCCCTGGAACGCCGGCAGCAGCGGCATGACCACCATGACGCGAAAGTTCTCTTTGTTCGCCACCGCACGGCGAATGCGCTCCAGCAGAGCGTTGGCAATGCGGTTGGAACATAAGTGGTCGCCGTCGAGACCCGACACGAAAAACTGGTTCTCAATGTAGATAAAGTGGCTGGCCGACGCAATGAGGCGAATGTAGGCGTTCTGGATGCTGCGCTCCGTGGGGCATCCGCCCGACCACAACGAAATGCTGCGCAGGACCTGCACCGACGCCGCAAAGCCCCGCTCTTCATTGGCCGTCGCAGTCGTGAACTCGTCTTCATTATACTCGTCATCGCCGTCGTCGCTTCGCTCATCGACGTCGTGCAACTCTCGCACGCTGCTCAGCTCGCGCGACAGCCGCCGGTTCAAGTTGAATCCGCGTGGAGCAGCTTGGCCATTGTCGAGCTTGCTTTTCGAAAGGTCAGCGCCCTTCTTGCTCACGGTGGTGCCCTTGGCTCCAAGGCTGGATGGGGATCGAACGGGTGACAAGTTGGGCGAACTGTTGTACGACAAGCGACGATTCTCGCGGTCGCTCGCGTGCGATTGCTTGCGAAGACCGTGGACGGCGCGAACGGCATTCACTGCTCGTTGCATCCGCTTCGTGGCCGTCATGATCACGACGCGTTGGCAGCCTTTCATGGGCACGAGGTGGTGCAGTTTCGACGTCTTGCTGCGCGTCGAGACCGAATAGTTCCACCGCTGGATAAAATGGCGCGCAACGTCTCGCGCCGGCTGGCCTTCGAGGCGACAGTGGCAGTCGTGCCAGGGCATACGGGGCACCGTCTTGCGGTCGACGAGGTCCTTGTCGGGCTGGTTGACGTCGACAAAGTCCTTGACGCGAGGGTTCGAGTAATCTTTGCCCTCGAAATTCGTGTGCGCACTCGGGTCGTCAAAGAGCTCGTGGGTGTTCGTGTCCCATCGACCAAAGCAGAGATCGAGACCTCCTACAAACGTCACCTTCTGGTCAATGCTCACAATCTTCTCGTGGTGGGACCACATCCCGAGATGCTTCATGAGGAAGTCCGGGTCGCGGAGTACATGGACGTTTTCGTGGAGGCGACGGAAAACGTTCTTGGAGAAGTTGCTGTTGAGCGTGAGTGCGACCGACACTTCCTTGTACATGAGAATGTAAATCTTGACACCTTCCTCGGCCTTCTTCTGCAACAAGATATCCAAGCGCGAATCCGGAAACTCGGCGGCCGGTCGCAGTAGATGGATCGTCGGGCAGATCCACCAGCCCGCAATGAAAATCTCCTTGCGGGCCGAGCGGAGCCCTTCGTACATGCTCGCGTACGCGTCCTTGCCGTCCACAAACCACTTGGCAAATGACGCAATCTGGTTCGGATTACGTGGGATCGCAAAGGACTCGTCACGGTGGCTCTGCGACCAGTCGCTCCTCTCGGCGGCCTTGCGAATGTCGTTGGCCCACTTGACGATCGACTGCTTGGTCTTGGCCTCGAGCTGCATGACGTAGGTCGAGTTGGACACGACGAGCGCCGTATTGGACCCGGCCGACTGGATGCCGCGCTCGATATTAAACTTTTGGTCAATCAAAAACACTTCGCTCGCGCGCGTATCCTGGATCGACGGGAACACGGCGATGCTCGTGTGCTTCAGCGCGACCCAGCCCCACTTCTTGGACTTGAAATTGACGCGCTTGACCACGCACATGCAGTTGAAGCACTCATTGTCACAGGTCACGGCGCCACGGTTGATGCGCACGTTTTCTTGGTTTCCTTTGAGCCACATGCGCACGCGCAGCCAGCCTTCGCGCACAGACGTGTACCCTTCTTCGTCGTCAAACGTGCTGAGGCTCACTTGAAACATCTCCGACACGTACGACGTGTGGAGCAGCGCCGGGACTTTGACGACTTCGTCCAGGTACTGCTGCACGAGCGCGACCATCTCGGCGCTCACCGACTTTTCGGCGTTGGCGAGAAAGAGCTTGCGCATCTGTGGGAAATCCCAGGTCGCGGCCGCGGCGTCGCCCGCCTGATTGTTGGTGCTGTTGCTGCGGTTCAGCAGTCCATGCAGCTTGCTCTTGACGAAGAACCACAGTCCATAGATCGTCGACTTGGGGATCTCGACCTGCCACGTAAAGTTCTTGTACTTGAGCTCGACGTCGTACTCGACGTACCGCGTGGGCCACGCTTCCTCGGAGCGACCGCCCAGCACTCGGACGTGGGGCTGTTCCTGGAACACGCGCACTTCATAGTCTTGGTCATTCTGGTCACCACCCCACGCTTGGCGATGGACGTGCGCGGCCGATTCACGCGTGACGAAATCGTTGGCAAATTGGCGCCGCATCGAGTTGTAGCTGCTCTGTGACGACGCGGGGGAGAGCGGCGGACCAGCGCCGCCGTCTTTGGGTTTGGCGTTGGTGTTGGCGCTGCTGGTCGCGCCAGAAAGACTCGGCGCGGCCGTTGCCGATGGTGAGCGAGACGCGGGGCCGCCAGGTGACGAGGGCGAGCCGGTGCGTGACGGCGAGACATTCTCCATATTGGTATGGCGAGTCTTGGTGTCGGTTGGATGAATAAGTCCGAGTGGTGGGAAGTGTTGGGAGTTCCCAACTTTACAGGCTCGGAGAGTTGGGGTAAATGGCCGGGAATGGAACTGAAACTCGCGTTTGTCCCTCCCTCTCTTGACATGCCCTGACTGACAGTCAGGCCCCCGACTTGTTGGAAAAGCATGAAGCAAGAAACAAGCATTTTCGTTTCACACCTCCACACAAATGCTTTTTGTGTCAAAAAATCTGTGTTCAGATAGAGGAAGAAAAGCCAAAACAAATTCGATTGTCGCAGAATTCGGCGCTTTTTGTGATTCACAATGATAAAAGTGACCAGACCACTGGACATAAAAAACTCATTTACCCACAGTTTGTGTCCACACCCAGCGTGGACACACAGTTGGTGGCACGAGCCACAGCGATGAACCCATCTCGCTTGAAGCCTGGCGCAAATGTGGCCCACACCACAAAATCGTCAACAGGCAATTTCCGTATACACTAGCGCCTATATCTGTAAATATGGGGAGCTCCATCCAGAGTTTCCGCCCATTTCCCCCGCAACCCGCCAACCAACATGGACGACCGCCCGACGCTACGCGGCATCTTCGCGTTTGAGGACGAGGAGACCCCCGAATGGCGGCGTGTCGTGCTCACAGAAGGTACAGGCGGTGTGCCCAAGTTTGCGACCAAGTCCGAGTGCGAGGACTTTGTGAGGCGCCACTGCTGGCGCGGCTCGAACCCGGACTTCTCGGCGTTGCAGCACATGCTCACGACGCTGGTCGACTGGCGCCAGATCGAGAGCGTGTTGCTGCCCAAGATGGACGAGTATGACCAGAGGTACCCGCCCGAGGCGCCCCCCGCAGAGCTCGACGCGCAGAATCGGTTCCTCGTCGACGCCGGTGCGATGGTCGCGGCCGGAGTGGATGCGCGGCTGAACCTGCCGTTCCACCAGGTCACGACCCGCGAGTCGACCATTAATACGCTCAAGTATCTGTTTTACCACACGCGGTGCGGCGTGGTTGTCATGATCCGCAGGCGTCGCGTCGTGCTGTTTGCGCCGTTTGCGAACAAGGACTTTGAGAACACGTGGGGCGACCAGCTCCAGTTTGACAGCAACGATGGCTCCATGCACCAGTACTTTCGCGGTGCGTTGGTTTTTGTGCGGGCAATGGTGCATGCTGAAATCGCCTAGTGACTTGGTATCTTTCTGGGGCGTAGAGAAACAGCGCCATTGTGGTCCACAGGATTATGACGGCGACGCGCGCACGTGGTGGAGCGACGGCCACGCGATCCACAGCGAAGACATGCGCGCCGGTAGCAGCAGTCGGAGCAGCAACCGTGATTCGAGCAATCACCAGCCACCGCTAGCGTTGCAACTGTGGGACGACCGGGAATTGCTGCAGCTGCGCGACCTGTACGTGGCGGACTGAGGAGCTCTTTATGCATCGATAGGAACTGATGCAAAATGACTGGTTCTCGTTCATCCAGGCTCGAAGACGCGTGCAAGAATCGCAATGTTCCCGACTGCGAGTTCTTTGTGAACAAGCAGAAGTATCCGCATCTCAAGGTGACGTAGCCTGGCTCAGATCGTATGGCTCCACTAAGTCCCTCACTCCCTCTCTCTGTATAATCACAGGACAATGCCTCCCAGCCCTTTGGGTTTCTTTTCAGCAAGGACGATCTGAACGAAGCCGACGACATGCCACTCACCAAGCACGCATACGCGAGCTTTGCGCCAATCCTGAGCTTCCACAGCTCCAAGCGGTACGCCGACATTCCATTCCCAACGTCCGTCGCATGGGAGACCGCCACCGGCCTGCAGTTCCCGCAGTCGTTTCTCCACTCGCACTGCGACCAGTGTCCGTGCGGCGATGCCGCCAACTGCGAGAACCAGTGGGAGTGCTACTGTGACGTCGGCGAGTACGAACCCAAGCCTCATGGGCTTGTCCACGCGACGCGCGACTTGTTCACGGCCGCGAATCTGGGGAAGCACGCTCGCGAGTGGCATGAGAAAGTGGACACGGCGTTTTTCCGTGGTGCGCTGTCCACTGCTGGCGCGGACGCCTCCACCAACCAGCGCCTCAAGCTCGCACAGCTGTCGGTCGACTGGCGATCGGATTCTCGCTACAATGGGGAACGCTCGAACGGCGTACCGTTTCTGGACGCCGCGCTCACCAGCAAGGATCCCCTCGATGTGAAAGCAGGAGTGAAGCCTGTCCAATATGTTTTGCCGGACGTGCTGCGTGCAGTGGATGCTGGGGCCCATCAGTTTGTACCGCTCTACGAACAGTCGCAGTTCAAGTACATTGTCTATGTCGACGGCGGTGCCGTGTCCAAGCGGTACCCATACTTGATGCGCCTCGGCAGCGTGATCCTCAAAGTCGAGTCGACGTGCGTCGCGAAAGAAGCTTGGTTCTCATCGCTCCTTCGACCGTTTGAAGACCACATTCCCATCAAGGCGGACCTCTCGGATCTCGACGAGAAGATCCAATGGTGCCGCGACAACGACGACCAGTGTCGTGAGATTGCCGCGCGTGCTTCTGAGCTCTACGACCGTTACCTCTCCAAGGACGCGATCCACGACTATGTCGAGATGGTGTGCCACCGCGTCGCCGAGCGGTTCCAGCCAGCCCCACGGTGGTACCATCGCCCCAAGGGGATTGATTCCGTGAAAAAGCCCATGATGCATCGTCCGCGCACGCTGTGCGTCACGGGGGCCAACTCGCGCCACTGCCGCCGTTGCCGCGAGTCGAAAAAGGAAGAAGACGAGGCTAGAGACCGCGATCGCCGTGCGGGCAATGACCGCGACCGCGACCGTGACCGTGGTGACCGCGACCGAGGCGAGCGATCATCGGGATTCCGTGGCTCGTCATATGGCGACCGTGATCGTCGACATGGAGGCGGCTACGAAGGCTCGTCGTCGTCTCGTCACGGTGGCTCGTCCTACCACGACGATCGCAACGACCGTGACGACCGCGGTGGGGGCGGCTATTCCCGTGATCGTTACGGAGGAGGCAGTCGCGACGGCGCGCCAAGCCCCAAGCGCCAAAAGGTGGATGCAGTGCCGCAGTGCCGCCGCTGCCGCCGCGTCAAGAGCGCGTGCACGTGCAGCTTTCGCCGATAGACTCGCGTAGCACACCAGAAGAGAGACTGAAAGAGACAAGCAGTGGGAATTCGTTTACCCCGCAAAGGCGGGCGAGTCTGCTGGGCCTGTGACGGTCGATTGGTAGAGCTGCGTGTACGCGGCCCGCACGCGCGCCGTGTCGTCGCGAATGAGATGGAATTTCGCGATCGTCGCCTTGCACTGCGCCACGGCAGTCTCATAGTCGTGGTGGCGTTGCCGCAGTTCGTGGGCCACGTTTGCTTGGCTGTTCCTATGGTGGGAGGAGCCCTGTGTCGCGACCGCACTGGTCGCGTACCGCGGCAGCTCGTCGCTGAGCTTGAGCAAGAGGTCGATAAATGTCCTACAAATAGATAGACAGAGACAACGCGAAAGGGCTAGTCAGTCCAGCCAGTGTCGACCGTGGGGAGAGAAGCCCGCACCGCTGATGCTGCATCTCGAGGTCGAGGTACTCGGACGCGACGTTCTTTTGGAGCGTGCGCAGCAGCACGCTCTTCATCGCGAGCAGTTCCTCCAGGTCTCCACGCAGCGACTTGATGGCGTCCGTCCGGGCTTCGAGTTGCCGTGGCAACAAGAGACCGCCCGCCGAGATCTCGGCTTCGACTTGCTCGAGCTCCCGCACACGCTGTTATATCAGATTCAGCACATTTCCTTTCCCACACAATCCCATTGAATACATGCGTCAACCTGAAGCGCATTGGTCTTGAGCTGTGTGAGCGTATCGATCTTATCGGTGAGCTGCATGGAGGAGTACGCAGTCGTGTCAACGCAGAGTCCGCTCGTGTCGTGCTAGCGTCGGAGAGTTTATGGGCGAGATTTAGCAGCCATCCCGACACGTATACGATACCAATATTGACAGAAAAACGCACCAATTGGTTGCGCATGGCGAATGCCTTGATGCCTCCTAGAGAGACGCGGTACGGCGCCGCATAGCCCGCGCCATAGTCGTCGCCACCGGCCGCACTCGACGATGGTGGTGCCCACGGATTCATTTCCGTTTGTTCTTTGCCCACTCTTTCACTTTGAACGACACTTATTGGTTGAAAATAGAACACCTTGCGTTTTCATTGGCTGATATAACGCACTATTCTTGGTTGACCTGAAAATGAAGCCATGATTTCTGACCTGGCTGCACTCGGCATTCCCAGCTCCGCCATGAACCCCGAGACCGACGACGCGCCAGAGCGACTCGCAGCGTGTAGTCCCAAGCGCGCACACCAGACGGTGCCCTCTGGGGTCGCACTTCTGTCGGCATCGTCTTCGGTTCGTAAATCGCATCTCATCCAGCGACGCCTCAAAGAGAAAATCTCCGAGTCGCGTGCGCTCGAGCTTTTGGAACGTCGTATCAAGAGTGACCGCGTCGTCACCACTGAGTCAGCGGGCGACTCGAACCAGAACGACCAGGACCAGGGCGACGAACTCGTGTGCGACTCGATGATGGTGCGATTTGACGCGACACCGGAAGAGACCGAAGCGGAACCCCGCGCGTGCGGTGTGCTCAAGACGGTGCGCGGCATCCATCGCCAGCGAGAGCGGGACCGCCAGCCAGCGAACCAATAAGCTAGCCACGGAGCCAGCATACACAGTAGTATACCCTCTTATTTGCATCGATCACGGACGATGTCGTAAAGCTTCGATTGTGGTGGGGTCTCATCTGGAATCAGGACAAGAACTTCGAGAACCCCCACAAGGCAGCCGGCTACCTTCATAGTGCGGTCTGCGCTCCTGATGCATCGGCGCGTGGGTGACGTAGGAAGTCTTCGAATTTGTTGGGATAGAAATTGGCGCCTTCAAACGTCTCGTCTCGACACAGCTTGCCCAATTGCTCGGCGACCTATCACATATCCACCATTAGAAAACGACTCACACGTCGCCATGTGCAAACCCAGGCTCACCTTGAGATACTCCCACGCGAGTGGGAATGATGTATGCAGTTCGATCGTGACGTCGGATGCTGTAATGTACCCTTCATGAGACGTCTGCGCCATCTTCATCAGCCGTTCGGCCACGCGGTCTTCACGATGCGAGTCTACCAAAGCCACGATGAGCATCTCGTCCCTATCCCCCCATGGTCCATCTCGACGCACCTGCTTGAAGCACGAGCAGTCCGCCGTCAAACTTGCGCAGATGATACCCGAGCTTGAGCTTTCTCTGCTGCACGGCCGCGTGGTAAACGTCATCGGGCGAAACCAGCTCGACCCCGCGCGCTCGGTTAAACATGCAATAGACATCCGACAGTGTCATGATGCCTGCCTTGTTCTTGGGCATGCACTGGCTGAGGAACTCGGCTAACTGGCGCGCAAGCTGCTCGTAGTAGGCGGCCCCCGAATTCTCGCGCGTCACGGGGCTGATAATACCCATGTCCAACATGAGCGAGCTGAGCTTGTTGATATCGTCTTCGGCCGTCGAGCCTCCCTGTCCGTCCTCGCTCGCTGCCGTCTCGGCCGCTTTAATCGTGTCGACGTATCGCTCCATGAGTCCCACCTACAACAAGAGATACCGTAGCATGAGTTGACCGCGTCTCCCCTGCGCCAACCGGAGCCGCCAAGAAGCGTTACCATATCGCGCGCCTTATCCATGAGATTCGAGAGGTCTGTAAACGCCGCGGCCGCCAATTCCGTCGTCTCTTTTTGCGCTTCTTTTTGACGCCGCAAGATGCCGCCAATGCCGGCATCGGCGGCCGTGAACTCGCGTTTCTGGAGCCGTCGGTCCGCGATATGGCTCGGCTGCGTGTCGCGCCATGCCTTGCGGCCCAATGCCGCTTCCAGCGGATTGTAGAAATCGTCGCGGCCGCCGTCTTTAAACGACAGTTTGAGATACGACGTGACCAGCGGCGGCTTTGTCGAGCGAATGTCGAGCCGGATCTTGGCCGAGCGCGCGAGGAAGCCGGCTTCCTTGGTCATGCGCGTGACCCACTCGAGCGGCAGGTAGAGCCCCTTGGGCGGCGAGGCCTTGTCGTCAATGTAGAAGAGCCGGTGGGTAGTGATCGAGCAGCGCCCATGATGATACCGCGTCTTCTCATTGTGGTCGTACAGCGAGATTTGGTCCTCACTGTAGATCTCGACTTCGTTCCCGTAGAGCGCAGGGCGCCCGGCATTCGTCAACGGCAAGGCTGGAACAAAAAATCAATGATACCGGAACCAATTAGGACGCCAAGAACATTCTCCAGAGGGGGAACACGGGAACAACGATACCCTGGAGCAGGTCGATGGCGGAGACGTCCTTGACGGGCGGCGGCTGCGGCTGCATCTCGTCGTTTTCGTTGGTGCGCCCCGCTAGACTGGCCACGGCAATGGAATCCAGCATCGTTCTTCTTGGGCAGGATGACGCGCGTGATCGTGGGTTGTCACTGGATAGGTTAACGGGTGACGTCGGAAGTAAACGCCACGGTTGTCGTAGGCTGCGAGATTACGAACGCCAACGTTTTGTTGTCGTCGGTGGTCGCTGCCTCGTAAAACGGTTCTCAAAGAACAAGAACACAAATCGCAATAAGCAAATCGTCGAAAAGACTTCACGGCGTAATCGACCTGTAACCCTCCCATAGACGATACTGTCGCATGGATTGGATTGTGCGGGGAACGAATAGACCGCAGTTCTCTATGAACTGATATGCCAACACCCCATCAATTCATGGACATTATCAATGGACTTTGCCATGGAGAGGCGACAGAGATCGGTGTGGGGCTGCATGAATCGTTTGCATGGAAAGGCGATTACTTGTATTCACTTCTATGAGTAGCGTAATACACCCCCTCGTCACTCAACGAGGAGATGGCTTCATTCCACCGTTGGTGATGTTGAAGTTGGGAGAGGTTGGCGGGAATAGAAGCGGTTGAGCTTCGCCAAAGTTGGCTAATTCTATTATTCTCTGCGCGTTGGCTGACCCATCGTCCCTCAGCCTTCCCCCCTGCTCTCCTTCCCCGTGTCGATCGATGCAGCTGCGTCGTCTGTATGTGCGCTACTTTCCACCGGCGCTGCGGCTCGAGTACGCGACCTCCGATGGGCGCGTCCACCGCAAGACCATTGACCTTCTCCACATCAGCGCCGACTCCAACATCCAAGCGGTGATTGCTCAGTTACTGGAGAAGGAAAAGCTCCTCACAAAGCCACTCGTGCCCAAGCTCAAGGAACTACTCCACCGGCTCGTGGAGAAACAACTCCAAGCCGACGCAAGCGAGCGCGATGGGTGGAAATGCCACGCCGTGTTGCGGCCGCACCAATTGCCCTTGTGCAACATGGCCTGGACCAAGCACATGACTCTTGCCGCGACGTGCAGCTACGACAAGACGATTCGGTTGATGCGGCCGCTCGACAAGAAAGTGCAACAGGACGACCACTTCAAGAACAACTCGCTGGTGGGCCATGGAGGCGTCGTGTTCTGTGTGGCTTTCAATCGCCCCCACGCGACCAAGCTCCTCAGTGGGTCGTTTGACAAGACCTGCCGCATCTGGGATATCGCGACGCGGTCCTCGCAAGGCGTCTACGCTGGTCATGAAGGGGAGGTCGTCTCGGTCGCGTTCTCACCCATGGGGGACACCTTCGCGAGTTGCTCCGTGGACTGCACGTCGATACTGTGGGACATTGAAACCCAGCACGAAGTCGCAGCCCTCATCGGCCACACTGCCGAGGTCTCGTGCTTGGCATTCGATGCATCGTCTCGATTTGCTGCAACCGGCTCCTGTGACTCGACCGTACGGCTCTGGGATGTACACCATGGCGCGTGTTTCCGCTCGCTTGAAGGCCACGACGGCGACATCTCCAACGTCGTGTTTGACTACCCGTCTAACTTGGTCGCTTCATCGTCGTCGGACCGCACCTGCAAAATCTGGGACGTCCGCACGGGCAAATGTCTCTTCGATCTCTGCGATCATAAGGGCGAAGTGACTGATGTGACCTTCAATGCGACCGGCGCACTCTTTGCGACGTGTGGCAGCGATGGGAGGGCCTTCGTCTACGACTCACTCACGGGCACGAGGCGATCAGTGTTGTTGGGCCACACAAAATCGGTGTCCAAGATCTGCTTCAATATGCAGGGCTCTCAACTACTAACGGCGAGCGCCGATACGACGGCACGAGTGTGGCATTCGTACTCGGGGGAATGCCTCCAGGTGCTTCGAGGCCACGAGGAAGAAGTCCATAGCTGTTCGTTTAGCTACGATGGGCTCGTCGCGCTGACGGCGTCTTCGGACAACTCTGTACGCGTATGGCAGCAAGAGCAGCAAGGCTAATACTCGAAAGCGAAATAGAAATGAGTTTTATGGATGGGGTTGCTTGGGAGGGAGGAAAGAGATCATGCAGTGTATGAACGGGAGAATGCGGGGAGAGGAATCCGAAGACACATGTGCGCGCCTCTACTGTAGAGCAAACAAAAGAGGATTGCAAGCGACTGAGTTTCTGCCTAGTTTGCACTGCAAAGCAGCTGCGCTCGCACCCGCTCGAAACAACGCGTCTTCTTTCAACTCGGTGATGAAAAGTAAGCGCCACGGACCCGGGAAGGCACGAGCACGAGAAGGGAAGGGAAGGGAAGCTGCCACAGGAACCACTCACTTGCAGACTGCGAGAAACTAGCGTGCCTCTAGCAGCAGCCTTTCTTCGCCTGCGGTGGCTTGGCTGCCAAGTTGACGCCTTCTTTCTTGTGCGGACCGCCTTCCTCCATCAGTCGGTTCTTGACCTCACGGGCGATCTCGATGAAGCCACCTTCAACGTTGATGTTGTTCTTTGCACTGGTCTCAAAGAACTTGACACCGTACTCGTCCGCTAATGCCTGGCCTTCCTCTGTGCTCACGACCTTGTCGTCGGTCATATCGCACTTGTTGCCAATCAAGATCTTGTTCACGTGCACATCGGCGTGCTGCTGGATCTGGCCCACCCAATTCCGGATGCTCTGGAACGACGCACGGTCGGTCACGTCGTACACGAGCAGGATACCTTGTGCGCCGCGAAAGTATGACGTCGTGATCGTGCGGAAGCGCTCCTGACCAGCCGTGTCCCAAATCTGCAGCTTGATCTTCTTGCTGTCGAGTTCAATGTTCTTGATCTTGAAATCGATACCGATCGTCGTGATGAAAGTCGGCGAGAACGAATCGTTTGCATAGCGTAGGAGCAAACAGGTCTTTCCGACACCTGAAAGAAAGCATATTTAAGTGGCAAGGCCTTCACACCACCAAGGTCCTCCACGTACCACTGTCACCGATCATGAGCAGCTTGATCTGCATGTCGAACGGGTTTTCGTGGCGTGCCATGGCTACAGCGCATAACAACGCGTCAGCGCTCCACTCGTTCTATATCAGCCAAGCGTAATTGGGAAACGACAAGGGGAGAAAAGGCACCCATTTCAGGGAGCAGCACACGGAGACGCTAACGCGTAAACCACATGACGGCGCCCGCCGCCACGGCCACCCAGGGGAACGAATCTGTCCATATGGATCGTCCATATTCGCTTCATTTCCCCTGCCGTCTGGTAGGTTTCCGTTTCCTTTCCTTCCTCTCCTCCGTTTCCCTTTCCCCCTCTTCTCCTCTTCTCACCTGTTGCTGAAATCGCTCGATTGCTGTCGCTACGTCTCTCTCTCTTTCTGTATCTGTGGGTGGGCGTGGGTTGGTCGCGTCGGCGTTCCGCGTCGCGTCGGCTTCTTCGCTTTCTCGTCTCGGCCTTCGCGTCCTTCTGGTCGCGTCCGATTCCCGTGTGTTTTTCTCTTCTCCGCGTGCCCCCCAAAAAAGACAACACAAAAGCATAACGGTCCATGTCACCTCTCATTACAAATATACACAAGCTTTCGCCAACGTATCGTACATGAGAGGTTCTCGCTTCAACCACAATTTCGATTTTTTGTTAGGTGTACCACACGATGTTGCAAAATTTGATAATTGATATTCGAACCGACGCGCTCACGCAAATAATGGAAACATTCCACAAATCACCTGTGCGCAAGTGGAGCGACGACGGACCGGCAACGATGGCGAGCGGTACGTGAGGAATGCGCGTCTAAGGACTTGATAGAGAGAAGCAATCAGGTGCTGACGGTCCGCTCGGTGTATATTACAGTCAAAGAGTCGGTAGAGAAGCCATCGCTCGACGACTTCAAGCTCGGCAGGCAGCTGGGCGAGGGCAACTTCTCGCGCATTATGTTGGCCACGCACATCGCGACGGGTGAGGAGTTTGCGCTCAAAGTGATCGAGAAGCAGCGCATCAAACGACTCAAAGTGCGCCACCCGAACATTTACAACGAGATCAATATGGAGAAGGAAGTGCTCAACAGAGTGCGCCACCCGAACGTCATTCGCCTCTACCAAACCTTCCAGGTACGAAGAGCATTGCAGAGTGCTCCCAGCCTTGTTTGACAGCATCACGATTATCGCGTAGGACGAGATGAATCTGTATTTCCTGCTGGAATACCTCCAGGGCGGCGAACTGCTTCAGCAACTGCTCCATGAAAACCACCAAGTCGGTCTCCACGAAGACCTGGCCCGATTCTATCTAGCAGATATCGCCAACGCCGTCGACTACCTCCACGATAGCGCCATCATGCACCGCGATCTCAAGCCTGAGAATATGGTCGTTTCGACCGACGACGGCCATTTGCGGCTCATCGATTTTGGAACGGCCAAGGACCTCGAAAATCCATCTCTGAATGGCCCAAATTTTGTGGGCACGCCCGAGTACATGGCCCCCGAAACAGTCGACAACAAAGACACGACCTTTGCTGGCGACGTGTGGGCATTCGGATGCATCGCGTTTCAGTTGCTTGCGGGCGAGACACCGTTCAGTGGCGGCAGCGTCTACTTGACGCTTCTCAAAGTCCAGTCCGGGACCTTCACCTTGCCGAGATTCCTGTCGGCGCCGGCGCAAGACTTGATTCGAAAATGCCTGCAGTTGAAGCCAGAAGCGAGACCAACTATGAAGGAAATCAAAGGTATGGTGCAGTGGGCTTTCATGCACAGACAGTGTGCTGACTTCTCAGCCATTTACAGCTCACTCCTTCTTCGAGCAAACGGACTTCGAGTGCCACATGAGCGTCGCTCGCCCAACAACTCAGTATGCCAAAGCCGCACTGTTTGGTCTGGTCCAGCAGCTCCACGACGCCGACAAAGCACGCACGCTCCATGAGCCACTGAGGACGTTCGCAGACGATGTACAGTCCAACGTAGAGGCCCTCAATGAACGTGATCGAGCCTTGCTCATGCACCTGCTGGAGCGCAAGCAGCTTCTCCACTTGACCAGCGTTTACCCTCGGTTCTTCGCGTCTCCAAGCCAGGGACGGTGTCTGCTGGTCCGCAACGGCGGATACGTGGGCCTCACGCACAACTTGCAAAACCAGTGGAGCAACGCCTTCACGTTCGTCATGGTGCGGACATTCATGATGGTTGATCAGCTTTTGACTCGGATCACTAATGTTTGTGCGTGCAGGTTGGAGGTCCCGCGCTTCGTTTCTCTGCAAGGGATGCTGAGGCTGAGGCGTTTCGACGCCGTGTCATTGCTCCCATCAATGCACAGCCGCCCGCTTTCGTGGTCTTTTGCGGGGACATGATCGACAGTACGCCAGACCGTGACACGTACACGACACTCGCCACCCAGTGCCAGGAGCTCTTGAACGAAATTCACCCTGAAATCAAGCTGGTGAGTATGCCGTGCTTTGGAGTGGTGGTTGGACCAGCTTGGCTGACGTCGCTGTGCTTCGTGGTAGGTGTTTGTTCCGGGAACAAAAACCTTTACTGGCTCGGTAACCAAAGAAGCTCGTGCCGCGTACGCTGACCGCTTCGGTGATGATCGTTTCAGTTTCTGGTGAGTTCGAGCATCTCATTTATGCATTGCGTTGGTGGAGCTGACGACACCCAACTGCTCATAGGCACGGAGGCGTCAAATTTATTGTCTTGAACTCGTCTGTATTTGCTTCTCGCCCTGATCAAGCGAGAGAGCTGGAAGGTAAGATGTTGCCAAGACGGTGTTCGAGTAGTCTGCTATGTTCTGACGCTTTGTTGCTGGCACAGAATGGCTCACAAAGGAATTGGAAAATGGCAAACTGTGTGCACGAGAAACTGTGGTGCTTTCAGCCCACTCGTTCCACTCGCTTGTTCAAGGACCTGAACTGCCGCCGCATTTGGCCACTTCTTCCTCGAGTGAAACAAACCAAGAAAACCAAGATTCTCTCCCTGTTCTCTCTTTGGCCCAGAAGAAACGAATCGTGGAACTGCTCGCTCAGTATTCGGTGCGGCTCATTGTAACGACCGAAGGTCCCGAGGACCGTGTCATCACCGTGCAAACGACTAGAAACCTAAACGCATCCGCAGAAGAAGAAGACGAGGTGAAGAAGACGGAGATGGTCGTCTGTAGTCCACTGTCGCTCGGCAAGGAACAGAAGAAAGATGGCGTGATCCATGTCGCCACCGTTGGTCAGTCCGGTCTCACTCTCAGCCAATTCAAGACCTATTGGGAGGCGCCCAAGACGATCGACATCGCTGCGCCAAAGGACGTTCATATCGCACTCGCAAGCGAGACCTCGAAACTGGAAGTGAGTCGTGATGCGACCACCGCGTGAGTGAGATCATCCCACCAAATCTGTTTTAAACGCCAAACATTCATTTTCGTTTCGGTCTCATTTGCACCTACTACGATTCCTAGCAGGCGAAAGCACTTCGCCAGCCCGCGTGTGTGAGGATCTTTACTCACAAGAGATCACTCTTCTCCTCCTCGGTCGAACTCATTTCCGTCTCCTTGTTGGGTACCGGATCGTAGCCCAAGCGGTACGACACGCGACGGAACTGCGCGGCTCGACTCGCATTATCATGGCGCTGCTGCTGGCTCTGCTCGTGGCGCTTCTTCTGGTAGGCGATCCCCACGAGCATGGCCGTGAGCATGACGAGCCCCATGAGAATGCCCATCGTGGTCTGCTTGGTCGGTGCGTTGATCTGCGTATGGGCAGCCAATTCAGCAGGCTTTGCAGCTTCGAACACCGCCGACTTGGACGGAGAAAATGCCATGCGGGCACTGCGCAGGGTCGCCGTGGATTGCTTGGTCGCTGACGCACCGAACCAATCGTCCAGACTCTTGTCCACGGTCTTGAGAAACGCCACCGCAGCATGGGTCGAGCCGACCGATGGCACGCGACCCGTGATGTCCAATCCAATTGCACACTTGGCCACGTCGACTTGTCCCGTTACGACGGCCACGTCGCCCGTACCCATCACCAGCAGATCCTTGAGCAAATCTTTGCTGGCAAAATCGCCACATTCGTCGCCATTGAGAGTGACGTCGCCCGTCGCAGCACTGCCCACCGCAGCCGCATCCACGGAAAAGTCGCGGTTGCCGAGCTTCACACGAACCCGCTGGAACGTGAGATCTTGTAGCGGGTTGCTGGCGCCACGCAGCGGCGCATGCGCGTCCAAAAGCTTGACGAACGACGCGTCCACGTGACGCGTCAGCGCGAACGCGTCGTGGGCTTTATCGCTCGTGTCCAACTCGCCCCGCACAGCGAGATGAAGCGCACAGCCCGTCTTCGTATCGGCCTTGGAGAGCGTGACCGAGCCCTGAAATGGCTCGTCGTGGGAGAGCAGCTGCACGCGGAGATTCTGGTACGTTGGGAGCGCTCGAAGCGCTGCGCAGGGCGTCGCTGTCGTGTAGAAGAGATCGCTCAGCACGTTCTCAGCCGCGGCTGTCGAGGCGATGGCCGCCACTGCGAGAGCTCCCCACGAGCGCATTGTTGGATTTCGTTGGATTTGAGTTGGCGCCGTTGGATTTTGTTGGATTGATTTTCTCGTTGGGGACTTTTTTTTTGGAACCAGGAGGAACGGGGAGAGGAGAAATCGAAGCGAGAGAAAGGGAAGGACTTCAACAAGACCAATCGTGAAAAAGAGAAGTGTCACATAGCGTGGACCACGCCAATTTGGATGATTTTGGCACCACAACCACTACATTTTTACGTACTGTATTGATGCCCTAAAATAGGCGGCGTATTAGATGACCACGAAGAGATCTTGCGGCAAGATTTCTCGCCACACGGGAACTTCCCGTCGGGAAGTGCGGCTGTGCTTCCGTGTTGGTGACAGTTGTGGTGCTGCGCAACAGTCAACAATGCCGCCGACCTCGTCCTGAAGGCACAGAGAAGGCATAGTCCAGCCCGGAGCCTTCTGGCATGGGCTTCAACAGGACTCCACAGAAGAAAGGCTAGGCCAGTATCGTGAGGAAAGACATATATTGGAGATGTTTTTGTGCGTCTTCAAGCTAACAGATCTCATCAGGACGCATGGACGGACGCCGCGAGTGTCACATGATTATTTGCAGAGCGGCGCGCTTCAGTCAAGAGCGGATGGACGCGTTTAACCACGGATGCCCGAAACAGCGCCCTTCTTGGACACACCCTTGCCGTCACCGGCCGAGCTCTTGAGGTAGCACTGCGGGCCGTTGTTGTTGAAGTTGACGAACGTGTAGGCCTGGCACTTGGGGTTGCTCTTGCATGCCTGGCAGCACTCTTCGCCGGTACCAGCGCGGGCCGTTCCAATGTCGTTGCCAGGGAAGTCGATCTCCGTGAGCTGCTTGGAGCATCCATCCGGAGTCTTGATGCACTGGTAGAAACCCGGGTTCCACGGCTGGCAGTACTGGCCGTCCACACAGCACGAGATACCGTTCTGGTCACCGCACTTGCCCCACGCAGGCGTTGAGCAGCCGCTCGAGCGCATCTGCTTCTTGAACTTGCGAGCAAACTTCTTGCCGCCCTTGACGTAGCCGGAGATGGCGCCCTCAAGAGGCTTCTTGTTCGTGCCAGCACGCTTGAGGTAGCACGCCGTCGGGCCCTGGCGGTGGTTGATGAACGTGTACGCCGTGCAGTCCTTGGTCTCTGCGCACTTGTTGCAGCAGTCTCCGGGCTGGAGGCCGTAGACCGTGGAGAGATCGTTGCCGTAGAAGTCAACGTTGGTCTCGATCTTCTCACACTTGGCGGGCGTCTGCTGGCACTGAACGTTGCCCGAGTCCCACGGCTGGCAGTAGTAGCCGTCCGTGCAGCAGTTGTCGTAGCCGTCCTTCCGGCCACACTGGCCCCAGGCCTGGCCACACTTGGCGGCTTCGGTGAAGCTGGTCGCTGCGACGCAAAGCACACCGGCGAACAGAACGGACGTGAACTTCATGGTCTTGAGGTTGAAGAAGAGAAGAGGCTGGGCTGGAAGAGTTGCTTGAGTGGTTCGTGGCAAATGTGCGAGTGAGGAGTTGGTCACGCGGACGACAGCAAAGCCTCTCACGCGGAAAGGAGAGGTAGGCTGCCAACCGCTAATCGTCTCTCTCGCCCTTGTTGGGGCACTTCTCTCCCATGATGTTGGCTGGCAACCATGGGGTACACTAAGATGCGCGTCAGCCAATAGCTTGAGTTGCACATCGTCCGTCCCAGATTCATTCTGAGAGACCTGATTTGCAGTAATTTTCTATTCATATCACACTTCGGCACACGGCGTGTTATTGATGATTAGAGTTTTGAGGAACGTGGATCAAACTCATGGATACAAAAACTACAGCCTCAGCCGGGGCTTTCTGACCACAAATCGAAAGAATTGATGTTTGCCGTGCCAAGTTGGCAATGCCAACCTCAGTTCGGCCAATCTCACAGAAGAAAAAAAAAATCAGGTTTTTGTGTTCGCCGCCACCTCTCGAAAAAAATCAGGATGAGGTTCTTGTACTACAAGTTGTATGAAGATGGCGAGAGCTTGCGAATCGATTCGATTCGAAAGAGAATGACGTAATACACTACAGAACCACAGAGCACACTGACGCAGAGAACCCAACTTTGGGTTGCAGCACTGATAAAAGAGTGGCAAAAGGCTTCTTCGTACGATTTACTCCATCGCTGCCATGGCTCAGTTGCCACACTTCCCAGCGTTTTGACCACCCCAACATGTATGATTCCATCCATTAATCACCAAGTTGCTCCAGCGTGGACTTCAACTCAATCCAGTTCGATACTGTACCGTATGAAAGAGGGTTTCCGCCGTTGGGAAATGGGCAGCTGCGTTACGTACCTCAAAAGCCGATCGAATGAACTAAGCTATTATCGCTTTCAAGTTCGGATTAGCCTCTCTCGACGAGAAAACTAGCAGAGGTCCCATGGCTGAGTTGACGCTCCTGTCGGATCTCTGTGCGCATGACACTCAAGCGACGGCCAGCGGAGCGACGCGCAACTTCACGGCTGCAATCCAGCATGTTTCACCACCCAGGCGTCTGCGCATGAACGGTAGCAGCGACAGCAGTGTCGCACAGTCGGCCCGGGTCGCGAGCTACTATGTTGTCCATGTCGCCGACCCGACCACGTCCTTCTTCAAGCTGCTCTGCTGGGGCGACGCTCTACCGGCGTTCCGGCGCGAGGACGACCACGAAGGGAACGACATCACGACCATCAGCGTGGGCGATATTGTGCTCTTCACGTCGTACGTTATGAACGGTGCAATGTAGGATCCAGGAAAACTGACGGTGGAACGATGTTCCTTTCAGGTGTACGGTCAAGTCGTTCCGCGGCAACGTCGAGGCCCAGTACACGCGCCGATCGAGCGTCAAGCTGCTCTACCGTCGCGACCGGTACTTCAACACGCGAGATGTGCGACTCAAGGATCTGTTCCCGATGATCGAGTGGTACAAACAGAAGCGCCACGCGTTTCTCGTCGTCGACAACGCCTCTTCGCAGTCGAGTGGAAGCGTGGCGTTCACGCCAATCCGCGAGTGTCGAGAAGAGACGCTCGTGAATCTACGAGGGACGATCTACGAGTGCAGGCAGACTGAGCAGCAGGACGCGGCGTCGCGTCCTGTGCTGCCCAACTCGTCCGACTTTGACGGCGTCCAATTGTGCGAGGTGATGATCCGAGACACCCCGACGAGCACGATGGTGCTGAACCTCTGGGACCACTACGCTGACCCGCGGTTCGCGTCAAAAGTGGTGACCCATCGCGGCATCGTGGAAGTGCTGGGCGTGGTGATCAGCCACAATCCCGTCGCGAATCGACTGCTCGCCAACACGACGCCGCGCACCGCGTTTCGCTTCGTGGACGGGACGGTAGAAGACGCCAGGTCCTCCATCGAGGAGGATAGCAACATGGCGAGACGCGAACGTACATGCGCGACGGTCGCCGCGCTGGAGCAGGCGTCCCACCGGGACGGACGTGTCGTGCTGCAGAATGTTGTAGTTGAGCACGTGCTGCTCGAGCGATTTCTGGGCCATGTGGACCGTGTCGACGCGGCCTATGCGCAAGTTCTTGTGGAGTGTTATTGCACTGTGTGTGAGCAGACGCTTCCACTCACGAGGGCCAATACGATCCCGCCGTTGTACGCGTCCTGCACGAGCCGCTGTCGCGTTCAGCACGGACAGAGCGAACGCGCGTGGAGATATCGTACTGTCCGCATGGTGCTGCGTGACTCCACGCAAGGAAGACTCACGGTGACTGTAGGGGACACCGTGCTCACGCAATTACTTGGCAATATCCCAGCAGAGCTGCTCATCCATCCACAAGGACCGAGTGGCACGGCGCTGCCCTTCAACCCCTCCGAAACGGTTGCCATGCTGATGAATCTTCTCGTGCGAGGCGGGCCAGAACCGCAGTTGTACGAGGCCGAGTTGCAACGACGACTGGAGGGGCATGCTGACCGCGACCGAAGAGGATCGCTGCTGCTCATGAACGATGACAGCATGCGGCAAGACGAGGACTCAGCAGGGACCGAGTCTAAGACGACGTATTTTGTGAGGTCGCTGTCAGCAGTGGTCCAGAGCCCCTGGTGAAGGGACGGGTGCTTTGGGATGATGGCCTCGCGAACCAAGTCGTCGACGAAGGGGGGAACGTGCAGCCTGTGGGTTGAGGTCGAGACGACACACTGTCCCACGTTGGTGTTTGGCAGCTGTCGCTTCAGTGACGTCTTCTGTCGATCAGTGCTGCCAATCGTGGACCACCGTCACTGCCAATCTAAGTGTGAGAGAGTCTCGACGACGCCGGTAGGCCAGTGGGTGGCACAAGTGGGCTCATGGCTCAGGTCCATCGGCGATAGCACTCCGGGCGACTGTGAGAACGAAGACTTGCAGGACTTTCACGAGCAAAGTCATTGTTCTAATGACCTCCAGGTTGGGGTCTTGGGCCGCGTATCAGGAGGTATCTACCCGAGAGGTCGTTGGGGGAGTGTGAGCACCATTGATTCGGCTACACAACCACCACGGCACCCAAGGCACCCAGACTCCCGCAACGGTCGCCTTCTGCAGTGACAGAGAGATTTGCGCAGCACACTCAGGACCAATTCAGTTCATAAAGCGTCGGTTATACTTACTACGACAGCAAGCGTGGCGCTGCTCAAGACTGACAACAAGACACTTCTACAGAAAATGGATTTATTGCTCAAGTCCTCTTTATCCTCCGAGCGGTCATGACACAATCTGCAGCTCGCACTGACCAAAGCCGTCGGACCACGCACCATTCGATTGTTCCACATGGAATTGGTGTGCCCCACTGCCGCTCGTCTTCGTTCGCTGCGTCAGTGAAACAACCCGTTCAAATTTGCGCGCAACACGCGTTTGTGAGGCCAGCAAAGCACGGAGCCGCGCGTTCTCGGTTTGCACACGGTCGCGCTGGGCCTTTTGGCGCTTGGCGACATCTTCCCATGAGCGTGACATGAGTGTGGTGGTCTTGTCCGGAAGCGAATAGCTCGGTCGCTTGCGTTGCGTAAGATGCTCGATGCGAGCTTCCAGCTCGAGCACGGACGCGCGGAGACTCTGGATCTCCACGCGGATCCGTTGGCCCGTGTGAACGCGTCTCCGTTTCACCGATTTCGAGACCGGTTCTTGAAAGGGGACGCTGGGCTCGCTGTCGCTGTGAAAGCTGTCGATGAACTCGAATGCGGCGAGCACGACGGCGTCGTGTTGCACGGGGAGATCCGTCATGGCTGTGTGTGTGGTATGCGTGGAAGGCGCGTGGCGTTTTGTGTTGTGGCGGATCTGTAAAGCTGTTGGAATGCCACTCACAGGAAAGAGATAGAGACAGAGAGAGTGATACGATATGAAGCGATCGTGTCGTATCTCTCTGTCTCTGTCTCTTTCGCTCTGAGTCTCACCTCGCATTCTCACGAAGGGAAGCCATTGCGAAGGCGAGGTGATGGGGGCATGAATTCAATGGGGCCAGACACATCCGACTGTTTACTTGATTCAAAAATCAGCGTCTCGCGGGATTTGGCTTCATGCGGGTGTTCGCGCTTGAGTGAACAAGTCAAGCGCCGTCCGCCAGCGGATCGCTGGCGGATCGACAGCCCAAGATTTCATTGGTTGATCAGACTCTGTTGTTGTTGCGCGTCCCGACTCACGATATCAATAGAGAATGAACTGCCGAAGATGGGACGGACACCTCACCAATTTGTTTAGGGTCGACCCGCAGACGAAGAGACCCCACCCTGGACCCCATCCGGAATCGAGTCTCTTCACCTGCGGACCATCCCTCTCATATCAGATTGCGGAGCGAGCCAAATGGATATCCAGTGGCCGCTCCCACGGAAACGCTTCTCCCCGCCGATGTGTCTGTGACCAGGACTGACCCACTCCTATCGCCACACGCAGTACTATAGTATTGGCAACGCCACTGTTGTCATTACTTGCTGGTAATCACAGCCAGTGTAGCACGTTGGATGCCCTTGCTTGTCGAGCCGGGAATGGCTCAGTCACACCAGCATGTATGTCCGACTGAGTGAACCCAAAGTGTCTTTCCCAAACTTTGGGGTTTCCAGCACGGGTCGAGCTGCTCTACTTTTAGTTCTTAGGTTCAAATGGTCTTGATTGAGCTGATTTCTCCTTGCCCACAAAGGACTTTCTATTAAAGCAGTCTGCTACTATCGTGGGCTTCCCTGGAGGAGACTGCATTCCAGTTGAGCAGTTGTCGATGGCAGTTGGGTGGCGCTTCAGGGAAGTGCTATAGACGAACATCAGTCAGCCACCCCAATTATCCCGAGCTGGTAGCCAAGGCCAAAGCAGTGCTCGATCTTCATTTCGTTCCATCAAATTCGATGATGCGTCGCCGCAAGGCAAAATCCTGCTTCGTGGACAGCAGTGTAGTTGATCGTTCGTGCGTCGAGAAGGCAGCATCTCAAGTGCGACCCATCAGACTGATGACCAGAGACAAAGCCCAAGTGAGACAACCCAGTCGTCACACGTTGGTCGTCTCGCGAGAATTGCAGCCGAAGGATCGGCTCAAGTTTCTCCCCATCGTACATATCTTGCTGATACACAGGAGAACCGAAGCGGCAGGGCACCTGAGGTGCTCTCAAACCTTGTGCTGGATACTCCCAATGACATGCAGCATGTTCTTCCCTCGGCAGCACGGGGTGCAAGTCAATGGTCATCCATTCATATGGCCATACCGAAGTCCGCCCGCTTGATATAGTGTCTTGTGTGCGAGGCTCCTTCTCTCCTGACGCTTTGTCGGAAAGAACTTATGGGGCCAAAGGCAGCCAGCCAGTGCTGGTGAGACAGAAACACTGAGAGCGGTATGTGAAGCCACATGACACCCAACAACACAGATTCGCCTGCCACGGTCCATATACATACGTACAGTATTGGAGGCGCAGGTGGCCTCGGATCTTTTCCATGCGTGAGCAATATCATTGGCGACAGTTTGTATCAGGGCGGGCGCCCCGTGGTCCACCCAGTGCAGCGCATGTTGCAGGTGTGTGGCAACGAGTGTCGTTATGCCCACACACTGGAAAATTTGCCGCCGGGAAGTGTAGGTGCCTTCAAGTTCCTCTCATATATTATTTATCCTCAATAACGCTTACTGAGAGTAGACAAAGTCACTATATTATATACATCACTATAATTGATACCTGTTTAAATAAATCTTTCCAATAGGAAGACAGGCGCGTGACCGCAGCCGGCGCCTGAGAACGCGACCACACTTATGCACACTACGTCATGTTGAAGCAAGGGCGAAGAGGCGGGATGCTGAGCGGTGGAACCTTTTGCGTCTCTCTGCATACACTTACTTGCCCATCGCATTCGATAGATCCTTTCGCTTCTAGATTTGTAGGCCATATCGGAAGGATCTCCTGGCCGGATTCCGAGGAGCTCCGTCATGCTCACTTTCCAATCTGCCTCGCCTCGACGAAGACTCCACCTCCAAGCCACCAGCTTCCTCTCCACCACTCCGCACCCCGACCATGGTCTCGCTCCAACTCGCCGCTCTCGCTACGCTTGCTGTGCTGTCCGCCTCGCCGGCGCAGGCCGCGACCTGCGCCACGGCGCCGTACGGCAAGTGCGGCTCGAATGCCGACGGCCTCTCGTGCTGCCCCGACAAGTACTACTGCCAGCCGTGGGACGCCGGCTTCTTCCAGTGTCTGCCGCAGCCGGCGCAGTGCACGCAGCAGCTTCCCAACGTTGACCTCTACGGCAACGACATCAAGACGGTCTATGGACTCCAGCCCGACGCGTGCTGCACCGAGTGCACCAAGACGCCCGGCTGCAAGGCCTACACGTTTGTGAACAGCAACCCGGGCCAGCCGGCGTGCTACCTGAAGAATGCTGTCGGCACACAGAGCGCCAGCGTTGGTGCCGTGTCCGGGATCGTGAACGGCGGCGCGACGCCACCGCCGCCGCCACCGACAACCACGCCACCGCCGACGACCACCACGCCGGCTCCCCCGGGCTGCGCGACCGCGGACTTCGGCAAGTGCGGCGACAGCAGCGGCACGACGTGCTGCCCCAAGGGCTTTTACTGCCAGCCGTGGAACCCGACGTACTACCAGTGCGTCAAGCCGCCGGCGCGCTGCTCGACGCAGCTCACGGACACGGACTTCTACGGCAACGACATCAAGACCGTGTCGGTGAGCCTGCCGACCGACTGCTGCGACGCATGCGCCGCGACGCCCGGCTGCAAGGCCTACACGTACGTCAACTACAACCCTGGCTCGCCGGCGTGTTACCTCAAGAGCTCGGCGGGCACGCCGACGCGTCTCGTCGGTGGTGTCTCCGGCACTCTCAACTAACTGAGAGGGTTTGCCCGCGAGAGAGCCCATTGGCACCCGCATCATCTTTTTGCATTCACACAAAATTGAAATCATCTCACATTTTTTCTTTTATCTCCGATTCGCACCATGGAAGCCTCGTTTGAATAGCCACACGTGTTGGCTATTCTCGGCACTCCTTCATCCTTTGCTTAAGGTGGCAAGTGATGGTGCGCAAGCGCCACGCGCGTGCCGCAACTTTCGACGACTTCTTCGCGGCGTTTAGCAAGTCTGTCCACGCCGATGTGGAGCTGCGCGATGGCGAGATCGTGCTCGCCCATGCAGACAGTCTACTCAATGAGAACCTCGCGACTCAGCACTCGCCTGGCGCCGCCACCGTTGTTGGGATGTCTCGTCCACAAACGCGATTGTCGCCCGTCTCGAAAGCTCCAGGCAAATTGCCGCGTCTGGCCCAGCCAGACCAGTCACCGTCGCTATTGAGTCAAGACCCCAATCTTCGCAATGACCAAACTACACCGTTGCCCAGCCATCTCGCTGCACTAGTGGCGCTCCAGGCATCCGATGGGAGCTGGCTCTTCGATGACAAATTCCAGTTTGTGATCAACGACATTGCCCCGCCGCCGCCCGAGGGTATCACTCCGAAACTCTGGGCAACGGCTGTCGTCGTGGTGATTTTCCGCCAGTGTCCCGAGTGCTTCGCGCAGCTCGAGTCGGCCTACGAAAAGGCGATGCTACACGTGGACGACGACGTACTGCAGCTCGCCAAGGCTCGAGTGGACACGTCACTCTCTGCCCTGGAGCGTGTACGTTCAGGCGGGCGTTAAGCAAGACGCAGACAATCGGACTGATGAGGTTGCTGTGGAAATATGGGGCGGTAGATTCGTCCGTACCAGAACAACGAAGCCAAAGAGATCCGCGACCGTTTCGCCCGTGAAGCAGCCGCGAAGCGAGCGGAAGAAGATGCCGAGGAGCAGCGACTTGCACGCGAACGGAAGCAGACGATCTACATCTCCAAGTACAGCAAGTTTCGCGCGCGGCAGCTGCCCATGGAGACCCAGGAGTTCATGCGATTAACCCTCATGGCTGACGTGCAGACAATCTTCCCACCTGAGCAGCGCGTGGTATCCAGGCAGCTACGCCCAAGAGAGATGACGATCCAATCGGGCGATGCCGTTGAGTGCTGTTGGCGACGTGTGGATGGATCCAAACTGCCTCAGCAGCAAGCTCAGTGGTCGATCTGTCTGGTGAGTGGCGTTGTTTAAGCTGAAAGGCTGGGGGGGGGGGGGGG
>JAADVZ010000195.1:0-43054 GCA_023335925.1 Pythium phragmitis | reverse complement strand
GTGCTCATAGGTACTTTACTGCCCGTATCCTTTGGGAAATGGTTGTCGTGCAGTTATCAGTTATTCAAGAGAGACGTTGAAGCCTCGTTCCAGGAATGCCCTAATCTGGCGTTGTTACCACCAACTTCCAATCGCTGAGATGTATCCATATCGTTTTTGACAGAATATATAGGGTTGTCCAGTTTATGTGGACCCCACTATTTCTCTGCGGGCAGTTTTCGCTGGTCCACGATTCGCCTCTACTCGAAGCAATCTATCGCAATGGCGGGCGTGAAGAGCGACGTGAAGGGCGGCACCACGGAGGCGCCGGCCGCCAAGAAGCGCAAGACGTCCAGCAAGGTCAAGGAAGAAGTGCCGCTCCTGATCTCTGCAGGTGCGTGGCAGACCCACACACACTCTGTATGACAATTGACAACTAATGAGACCGTGGGGACCGTGGATAGAAATCGCCGACGACGATGTTATGGACTCGCTCGACTTGGCGTCGCAGACCGACTTGCACAGCGCGACGCAGGCCAAACTGCTGTTCAAGTGGCTTATCCACCCGCTGCCCGTCGAAGAGTTCTACGAGAAGTACTGGGAGAAGCGCCCGCTCGTGATCAAGCGCAAGTCCCCGCAGTACTACGATGGGTGGTACGTCGCGACGCGTACACGCCGGATGGAATGGGTCTTTGGCGGACTCTGACGTGTCTATGTAGGTTCAGCAAGGACGAGATGGACCGGATCCTGAAGGAGCACACGCTCGAGTATGGCGCCGACATTGATCTGACCAAGTACGTCGACAAGACCCGCTTGACGCTGAATCCGGACGGCGCAGCCAATGCCAAGACCGTGTGGAAGCACTTTGCCGACGGCTGCTCGGTGCGTCTCCTGTGTCCACAGAAGTTCTCCGACTCGGTGTGGAAGATGCTGTCCATCCTCGAGGCCGAGTTTGGCTGCATGGTTGGCTCGAACGTCTACCTGACGCCGCAGGGTACGCAGGGCTTTGCGCCCCACTATGATGATATCGAGGCGTTCTTGCTCCAGATGGAAGGCACCAAGCACTGGAAGGTCTACCCACCGCTGGACGACGAGCGCACGCTGCCTCGTTTCTCGAGCGGCAACTTCAAACCCGACGAAATTGGCAAGCCCATCCTCGAGGTCGACCTCGAACAGGGCGATCTGCTCTACTTCCCACGTGGATTCATCCACCAGGCCGTAGCGACGGCTGACCGACACTCACTCCATGTGACCGTGTCGACGGGTCAGCAAAACACGATCGGAAACTTTCTGGAGCTGCTCGTGCCTGAAGCGTTGGGCGCCGCGATCAACAGCAACGTGGGGTTGCGCCGCTCGCTACCACGCGACTACATGGACTTTATGGGCGTCATGCACTCGGACAAGGAAGACGACCCGCGTCGACTGGCGTTTGCCGAGCACATGAAGAAGTCGCTCAAGCTGATCATGGGCGAAGCCATGGAGATGCTCGACGCCGCCGCGGACCAAATGGCGCGCAACTTTTTGGTCGATCGCCTGCCGCCTGCGCTCGAAGACGAAGAGGAAAACTGCACGAATGAGAGCAGCCCGTTGCTCAAGGTCACAGTCAACACGCAGTTCAAGCTCATTCGCCACAACATTGCTCGGCTCGTGATCGAGGACGGCAAGGCCGTCGTGTACCACTGCAAGGAGAACTCGCGGCTCCACCACGAAGTGCCCATCTCGCCGCTCGAGTTTGAGGTTGACGATGCTGAAAGCATCGAGTTTATTTTGCAGAGCTACCCCGAGTATTTCCGTGTTGGCGATCTGCCCCACGAAGATGCCGACGACCAGATCGAGTTGTGCAAGGCGCTGTACAAAGAAGGCATTTTGATGTTCCTCAAGGCCGACTAGGAGATTAAGATTGGTAGTAACATTGCTCACAAATGCTGATGCTTTCCGCTTACAACATCATCTTGATGGCGGCCGACGCCAAGTGAGCCACACCAAATGTCCGTGAAGCTTCTTGTCATGGGGCCCATTCGCGGAACCTTCTGTGGAGAAAATAACTTCTTCTCGATCCATTCTTCCACCATGTCAATGCCCAATTCGGGACCATGAGACGGAGATGCAATTGGTGCTACACGCGACAACGCTACCGTGGATGCTGACTCGCTGGGCGCCGTGACCTCGGCGTTCAGTGCTACTCAGTGCTGGCGTCATAATAGTGTGTGAGACGTACGTCTCCGACTGGCTCCACGCGATGCTTCGGGTTGGGACAACGCCAGTAGTGTGGTCTTGTCGGGGGCTATATTATCATCGTTCGACTCGCGCAGGACTCTGGTCTGCGCAGGCCGATTGCACGTTCCGATCACAAATATCTCGTGTGTTCAGCAGGGTGACACCGATAATGCACATCGCACAGTGCGAGAAGTGGGACGTTGATTTGGACTGCAGAGTCACAATACGGGGAAGCGTCTTTCGCACTGCAAGATGCAAACATGGCGGTGCTGGAGCCGCAACTCATTTTGTGACCTGCTGCCCAGCGCCAAGCCCACAAATTCCGTCCATCGCCTACTTCTCTACAGCCTCACGAACGGCGAAGATGGTCAAGTTGTTTGTTCACTCGCGTCTCGCACTCGCGCTCTTGGGGGCAGCCACTCTAACTGCTGCGGACACGTCTCCAGCGGCAGCAGTGGTGTGCTCGGCTCGCGTTTCCCCCGGTGATCTCGCCGTCGGTATCGATCTGATGACGGATGTGGCCTGTCAAGGTGGAGGGCTTGGCTGCCTGGGCACCGTGTGCCGATTCTGCAAGCGCCGGAGCACGCCGTCGTCGGACCATCTGATGAGCTGCCCAGCGACGACAACGACAGCGACGACCTCCTCGACGACTGCCTCGTCACCACCGATTTCCTTGCCCACCGCAGCACCGATGCCTGCCTCTGAGTGCGATGCCATGCTCTCCGTCGGCGATAGGTCCGTCGGGATCTTGACTGCACGAGACACGTCGTGTGCCAACGGCGGCGTGGGCTGCATCAGCTCGGTCTGTCGGTACTGCCGCGCACAGACGACTCCGCAGTCGCAACATTTCATGGCGTGCAGCTCATTGGCGAGTGCAACCACGACTCTCGCCCCGCCGACCGCGACCTTGCCAATGCCCATCCAAACAACCAGTAGCAGTAATGCCTGTGCCAATCTGCTAGCGTCTGGCGATCGAAACGCCGGCATCTCCGTCGCCAGTGATTCGTCTTGCCCCACACAAGGCGGCGTTGGCTGTGTAGGCAGCTCAAGCTGCCGGTTCTGCCGCGTGCTCGAGACGCCGCAGTCCAAGCACCTGCAGCTGTGCAGTGCGATCATCAGCGTGGCCGACAACAACGTACAGGCACTGCGTGCGTCTACCAACACGGGCATTGGCGAGCAGCAAAAGCCAGAGAGCGCCGGAGCATCTGGGAGCGTGTCTGCGCCAGCGATTGTTGCAGGCGCCGTCGCGGTCGTCGCCGTCGCAGCGTTTGCCGTGCAGCGAGCGCGCGAGCGATCGAATGAGGAGGACACGCTTGTCACGCCGACCCACGTGCTCCATCGAAACGAGCCACTCTGTACGCTCTAGAATAACGCCGTAACCTTTTCTCCTATATTACAGTAGACTAGTTAGTAGGAGACACAGCGTGTGGTGCTGCCGCATCTGCCCAGTTGCTTAGAGTCCTTTGCCTCAATCAGATTGTCATTTGCGAGGAATTTCACGAAATCGGATATGTTTCCTTCGGAAACTGGTTATATTACAGCTGTTGGCAGGAAACTGGCCAACGTACGGTATTTTATTCTTGGGGAAATCTCTCCCCAATAAACCCATCAAGACGTGCCATTCTCGGCGGCGGCGGCGCCGCCGTCGCAGCTTCCCCGTCCAGATCGACAGTATTAATACCCGTAGAGTTGACTCGTCTATATTGGCCCATGCGACGCTCCCAACGCGCCGTCAACAAGCCAAGAAGCCGGAAAGCGAATCCACACTAAGGTTAGTGGCGGACCTGACTGCGTCCCATTCCGATTCCCCCAGTACGTTCCCTTCGCTCATCCGCTTCTGCTTTCCTTGCTCGCGGCTTAGTGATGTGATACTATCTCCGACAATAAACGCAGATTGAGACGCGGCATCCCACGCCTATCAGCCATGAGACGCACCGCGAGCGTATCCAAGTCAATGGGAGTATATATCGAACCCAGCTCGTCTCCATGCTGCTTAAGGGCTTCTGACTATATCGCAAAGGCAAGACGATGGTATGGGGGATCAGCATCTATGCGAAGGGCGTGGACGACACTCCAATTCATTTCCGAACGCGCCGATTAAGAAGCAACCCGAGTCAATACCAGCATCCGCGGGATGGTCAAGCTGATCGTGCAGTCGGTCGTGATCGCCGCGCTACTCAGCGCATCGGTCTCCCGCGTTAGAGCGGTTGAGTGCGACGCCAACACGGGTGGGCTCCACGCTGACGGAGACAACTATGTCCATGCATGGAATCCACAGCAAGATCGAGAACTCGTCTCGACCACAGAGTACGCCGCTGCGCCGTCGCTTGCGACCACTGCATCCACGGCACCAACGGTGGGCGATAACACTGCGCCAGGCATTCCTGCGGCGACGACTGCAACGGCGGTGCAACCGCGACCGACGGCTCCATCGATGGGCGGCAATCCAGTGGTTCCCGAGCCGCGACCGACGGCTCCATCAATGGGCGGCAACACTGCGCCAGTAGTTCCTGCGGTGACGACTGCAACGGCGGTGCAACCGCGACCGACGGCAACGTCCGCAGGTGTTGCGGTGCCACGTCCGATAGTTCCTTCGATGGCTGGCATTGCTATGATGCCTACGGCAACGACCAGTCCCCCTAATCAACTGCCAGTGATGCCTCCATCGACGATGACGACGAGACCGACACCTCCATCGATGGGAGGTAACCCGGTGGTCGTACGTCCATATCCGACGCCGACTGCAATAGGTGTCATCTCGGTCGCGCCGTCAACTCCAGCGACCCCATATCCTTTGAGCCCGCCTGGTGGCTCGGTACTGCCGTCAGTAACTCGTCCTCTACCTCCAATGACGCTGTCAAAGGCTCCGTCAGTGCCAACTTCTACCTCGACACCAGGAGTTACTGGCACTCCACAACCATCAACGAAGCCAACAAACTCACCGTCTGCCCCTACAAAGACTGTGGTTCCAAAACCAGTACCCAATCAACCAACCCGGCCTCGCATTCCCCAGATCGTGCCTCCACCTCAGCGTCCATCGGGATCGCAGCCGCTGCCGCCGTTGATTAAACAAAATCAATCTGGGACTCCAGCAGCCACTACTCGTCCAGTTACCACTCCGACTATGCCATCGCTGACACGTGCTCCGTCACCCATGCCAATTACTTCTCCAACTAGTGCACCGATCGCCCGTGCTCCAGTGTTGGCTCCGCCGCCGCGGGCTCCGACTTGGTCTCCGGTGGCCATACTGACCCAGGCTCCACCGGCGAACTTCCCAACTCGTGCTCCGACCTGGCCACAGACTGCTCCTCCCACGCCATCGCACGTGATAAGCTCGGTCTGCAGTATTCGTCCTCAGCAAGGTGACCTTGCGGTAGGAATCGACATGGTCACCGACTCGTCGTGCATGAATGGTGGACTGGGATGCTTGGGCGATTCCATTTGCCGTCTCTGCAAGCGCTGGGATACTCCAGCATCTGCCCATCTTCTACCGTGCAGGACGAGTAGCACTGTGGCGTCTCCAGTGTCATCTCCCGCATTGTCCCCATCGACACCCGGCGCTGTTATCAATCCGACACAATCGACCTCGCCGCTTGCCCAGCCAGTATCCATTGACGTCGGCGGATGCGGAAGCCTTCTCTCGCCCGGCGACAGATCTGTTGGCATCCAGATCTTCAGTGACGCGTTGTGTGCGACTGGTGGACTCGGGTGCATTAGCTCGTCATGTCGCTACTGTCGTGGACACGACACGCCTCAGTCGCATCACCTTGCGCCGTGCAACGGAGCACCTTCAGGTCCAGCGGCTAATGCAGCCGGGGCAGCTGCCAACAACGGTGCCCCCGTCGAGACACCAGCGGCAGCGAACCCTGTGGTGGCATCTGGCGGTGTGTGCGCCAACATTTTGTCCCGCGGTGATCAGGCAGTCGGTATCCTGATCGCGACTGATGTATCGTGCGCGAGCGGAGGTGTCGGCTGCATCGGTTCGACTTGCCGGTACTGTCGAGGATCGGAAACGCCGCAATCGCACCACTTGCTTCCCTGCAGCGAGCTCAATGTCGCTGGTCATCAGATCGAGGCTGGCGTTCTCTCGCTCCGCGCAGCTGCAATCGATCAACAAGAGCCGAGCAGTCCCGCAATCTCTCCATTAGAGGTGTGCGGGATGCTCGTGGGTGTCGCCGCAGTTGCCGCGATGGCAGTGTACGTGGTCAAGCGCATGTGTGACCGGTCTCGAGAACACAACGACATGCCGACGCCGCACAGCTTGATATCCAGCACCGGACTTCCAGTCGTGACGTAAGGACGCTGAGCAGACGCCAGTGGCAGCAACCTGCATCCAGCGAGATTGTTGACAGTGCAGTGAGTAGCTCGGACTTTTCTATTACGCACATGCATTCTTTCATGAACTCGCTTGTCGCCAAGATGGGTCTTTGATTGCCAGACCAATGATCAAGTATCGCGGCCAGAGTGGAGGTCTCACTTTCGTTGTGGATGTTGAAATGGCCCAGATATGCGATGCGGTGCGCCCATGATGGGATTATGCGAAGGTCGCATATCGCTCCATCGCCTCGTCTCGTGTGGCTCACCCCCGCGTTCACGTGCGCGGTGCCTCACTGCCACAGTCTCGCATTTCTCGCATAAGTCATCAGAGAGTCGCGTGCTGCGTGGAAATCTCCTAGTAAGGATGAAGGTCTCGCTCAGAGCATTCACGCTGCTGGGCTTCGCGTTTCTCTACAACAAGGCGCGCGCCGTCCCGGGTGCAGACGTCTTGCAACCCGAGTCGGCAATGACGCCTACGATATTGACAGCGACAATCACTCCCGCCTCCACGGACGCGTGTGCGAGTTGGCTCTCCGACGGCGACAAAGCAGTCGGCATTCAAGTCGCGACGGACGCCTCGTGCATCCAGGGCGGCGTCGGCTGCATCGGTTTGCAGTGTCGGTACTGCCGAGTCCGCGACACGCCGCAGTCGAGTCACTTTCTTCAGTGCAGCTCGCCCTCTGGGTCCACGCCGTCGCCAGCATCGCCCGCAGTGTCGCCAACTTCCGTCGACATTTGTGCCAAGTGGTCCACGCCTGGGGATCGCGCTGTGGGTGTCTCGGTCTTTAACGACTCGGCGTGTGGCTCGGGCGGACGCGGGTGCATTGGCGGGACGACGTGTCGATACTGTCGCGTCCAAGACACGGAACAGTCCAAGCAATTTCCGGCATGTCCAGGCAACACAGTCGAGTCACCACCCGCTGGTAGTCGCGAGGCATGCGCACGATTTTCAACTGCTGGTGACCGCGCCGTCGGCGTTCTGGTCGCGAGCGACGCGACCTGTGGAAGCGGGGGAACAGGCTGCATCGGTGCGACGTGTCGCTTCTGCCGCTCAACAGACACCACTCAGTCCCACCATCTCTTACCGTGCGACATTCTATTGAAAGAGAACACGACTGTGGTGGCAGCATCTCTGAGCTCCACAGCGGAGGTTACTACGGGCGGTATCGGCGGCACGACGATCTACGTCGCCGCGGTGGTCGCAGCAGCCGTGGCCGTTGTTTTTGGCGTCTTGGTCGTGGCTGTGGCCAAGCGCAAGATATCACACATGCACAAGAAAACACTGGCGGCACCCATGTGCATTGAACACCGCACAGCGTCGCTATCGAATCTCTAAGGCCGCTCCACGTGCAGATTCAGTGCTCACTTTTATTACCGTTGCGTCTGATTGCACATAAAACATCCATGACATTCGATCCCAACTTCAACTTGTCATGTAAAGCGTTCACACTCGGCGAAAGCCATCGTCCCTTCCGGAGCCAGCACGACAGCGTTCGCAGGAGTGATAGAAGATGCGGAGAAGCTTCTTTGGCCCGTCCGCACGCGGATCGCATGACGTTCAAAATAGCCCCATATGATGGCCATCATTGTGTGGTACTTTGTCGCAGTGCAGGGATTCATCGCATCGCCGATCGCCGATTCTCCTTGAGGTGCATTTTTGGTGCAGCTGGCAACTTGACTTGCGATGACGCGCGCAATGATCGCAGGTCTTCATCTCCCATAGAGTAGCCGGTTCAGTGGGGGCAGCGCTCAGATTTCCCAGCCTCGCCATCGTAGGGAGAGGTCCATTCACCAACAATCGCTCTACGTACTTCCATCATCCCTATTCCTGTCGTCACTACCAAGTAGCAGAGGAATATGGTACGCTTGTCCATCAAAACCCTCGCTGTACTGGCGCTGATAGCGGCCCCCACGACGCTAGCCGAGCCGTCAGCGATGGAGCGATTGCTCCAGCAAGGCGAAAACGTCAAGCACGAGTCACTTGCCACAGCACCCGCCAGTGGCGATACACCGACCGTTTGCGTGGCAGAGATCTCCCTACTCGCCGTTGGCATCAACGTCGTGACAGACCACTCGTGCAAGTCGGGCTCCCCGGAATGCATCGCCGACTCTTGCCGCAAATGCAAACGCTGGGAGTCCCTACAATCGAGTGAGCTCCCCGACTGCCGCTCCCTTCAGGGCACCGCAGAGCTGGCTTCCTCCAAGGGCACATTTCTCAGCGCAACCGCACCGGAACAGGGAGGGGCATCGGCAGGTTTGAGTCACATCGGAGATAACAGCGCCAATACGCTTAAGCTGAACGTGGTCGGGACCCTCGCCGTAGCGGCGGCTGTCGCTGCGATGGCGTTTGCGGCAAAGAAAGTTGTCGAATCGCGACGCGAACGTACGATTCCCGAGAGCCTCACGCCAACAAGCAGCTTGGTCTATCGACGAGCCTCCGTATTCCAAATCTGAGAGAAAGCGCAACGCACGATCTGCCCAATGGGCAGAGACTGTATTCGTACCGCCATCCCCAGGCTTTCTGAACGTATCGTAAAGCAAATCCATCTCATTCTGTACCAATGCCCAAAGTATCGACAGCCGTCGAAGTGCTTGATCCGTCCAGAGACACTGATCCTTCCCCTCGCATGTTCATCGTGCAGAAGTGAGTACAATCTCTTGTGGGGAGTTGCATCGCATGGAACGCGCCCAGTCAACGGCATCTCCCAGTATCGCATGTTGGCCAAATCGTTGGATTTAGAGTCCCATACCTAGACAGTTTCATCGCTTCGAGCCCAAGAAAAACCAAACCCAAGAAAGATCTACCTGTACCCCACGGGGCGTTGCATGGACCCATTGTATCTTGCCCTCGTCCTCACCCATAGAAACCGTTTCATGTCATTTGCATTGTGAATGCAATCGGCCACGATCCAAACTGTGCGACAGCGTGCCAACCACGCGGCGCTTGGGGTGGCCAACCGCCTTGTCAAAAACGGAATTTTTCTCAGTGCCTGGGATTGAGGCGGATACAGTGGCCGTTTTCCTTTGGCCGTGAAGCCTCGGCATTCGTCCGCTCCAGAAAACGAGAGAGATGGATACGAGCAGACTGGGCACTTGTCCTTTCATCATTCCTCGATTTGCTCAGTCCGTTTTCCTTTCGTAGCTATTCAGCGATGGTGAGCACGAGTGCGTGGCCAACGCTGCTGCTACTCGCGGCGCTTCAGCTCACGGCGACGAGGGCTGAGACCATTGATGGCATTTCCATCACGATTGAAGAAAGCACCGAGGCCAAGACGTCGTGTCCTCGTCTCTCGGCACAGAGCCGCAGCCTCTTTCTCTCGCTTGCCCAGGACCCAACGTGTGCCAACACGAGTGCCAGCGACTCGACGTGTTACAACCAGCACTGTCGCGTCTGCTGGACGACACGCACAGAACTAAACAAGAACTTTGCGTGCTGCGAGTCGATCGGCCCCAAGCCAGCAACGGCTCCACCCATTGTGGTCGTACCCACAGCACCTCCTGTGGTCACGGCCGAGGCACCATCAGTGGCGCCACCGTTCAACCCGGCCGATATTGAAGATCCGTCGCCCAGTCCAGTACCGGCGGCATTTCCAACGGATGCTCCAACGGATGTACCAACGACAGCACCGACGGACGATCCGTCGCCCAGCCCACCTGTTGCGACGGTATTTGTACCGACGGACCCTCCAACGGAACCCCCGACGGAGGTGCCAACAGAAGGACCCACGGAAGCACCAACGGAGCCAGCGACGGATACGCCCTGGGTGCCAACGGAGGCTCCATGGGTGCCAACGGAGACTCCATGGGTGCCAACAGAGACCCCATGGGTGCCAACGGAGACTCCATGGGTGCCAACGGAGACCCCATGGGTACCAACGAAGGCTCCGTTGGGGCCGACAGCTGCGCCATGGGCGGGTGATACCGAGGAACCAGTGACGACGCTACCCACGCCGACAGAACCAACGGTGACTGACGCGCCGTGGACCCCCTGGACGCCGTCCGAGCCGACATACCCGCCAACGCATAATGGCGCGAGTGATGCGCCGTCAACACCGACTACCCCCTCAACGACTGCTCCACCCGCCATCGAGCCTTCACCCAAGCCCACCGGCGACTGGATTGACACTAGCGACTTCTCACAGGACGGATCCGGGGACGATTCATCAGGCTCCAGCGATGGCGCCATGGTAAACACGTGCGCGGACAAGCTCTCTGAGGGCGATCGCGACGGTGGCGTACGCGTCGTCACGGACGCCAACTGTATCAACGGTGGCCTTGGCTGCTTTGACTTTGTCTGCCGCTTCTGCAAGATCCGCGAGTCGGACGTCGCGTCCCACTTTTTCACGTGCGCGGGCTTTGGCTATCACTTCGACGGCGACGAGTTTGATGGTGACGCCACAACGTCGCCACCAGCACCGACAACGGCGGTCGTCCCGTCTCACGACGACGGCTCGAATTCGGGACTCAGCGACTGCTTTGCGAAGCTTTCGATCGGCGACCACGAGGCCGGAATCCGCACGATCCCGGACGCCAAGTGTCTCTTTGGTGGCCTTGGGTGCTTTGACATGGAGTGTCGGTTTTGCAAGATTTTTGAGACCGACAACTCCAAGCACCTTTTCCAGTGTGCACACTTTGGCTTCCACTTTGTCGGCGATGAGTTCACGAGTGGAAGCGGCAGCATCGACGGGACGCCAGGCCCACTGCCCACGGACAAGCCAACGGAGGAGCCAGTCGGTGCACCTACGAATGGACCCACGACGGATGAGCCAACCGACAAGCCCACCGGCGAACCAACTGAAGAGCCCACAAGTGAGCCCACGGGTGAGCCAATTTACGAGCCCACGGATGAACCGACTGACAAGCCCACAAGCGAACCCGCGGATGAACCGACGGGCGAACCGACGGATAAGCCAACGGTTGAGCCTACGGGTGAGCCTACGGGTGAGCCCACAGGAGAGCCGAGTGATGAGCCCACCGGAGAGCCGAGTGATGAGCCCGCCGGAGAGCCAACGGATGAGCCGACCGACGAGCCAACGGGTGAGCCAATATATGAGCCGACTGGTGAACCGACGGATGAGCCCACAAGCGAGCCAACGAACGAGCCTACCGACGAGCCAACGAACGAGCCCACCGCGCAACCGGCACCAGCGCCGACCGAGCCCGAGCCGCTGGCGACCCCGGCACCCGAGCCGACTTGTGACTCGAGGGTCTCGTACGGCGACGCGCAGGTCGGTATCGACATGGTCACGGACGCGGGCTGCCAGTACGGTGGAACCGGATGCTTTGGGGACTTCTGTCGCCTGTGCAAAGTGCGTGGGACGCCCGAATCGGACCACTTGCTCTGGTGTCCCGACGTGCTCGCTGCTGTCGCCGCCACAAAAACCGAGGCGCCACCAAAAGCTCCTGTGGACACTAGTGCACCGCACGCAGCAGACACGCTCGCGCCTTCACCGACCGTGTGGCCAACTGTGGTCGACGCGTGCTCGTCCCAAGTCTCCTCGGGAGACGAGGGTGTCGGCATCTCGGCCGTTATCGATGCCTCGTGTATCGGCGGCGGGCTTGGTTGCTTCTCGGAGCTGTGCCGCTTCTGCAAGGTCGAGGACACGCCCCAGTCAAGACACCTGCTGCCCTGCGCGCACTCTCAGCCTGCAGTCCGACCGCTTTTCCAGGCGGCCGCAGATGTGGTCAGCGAGACGTCGTCCAGTTTCGCAGCATTCGTGAAAAGCAAGACATACCAGTGGAGGGCATTTGTCGTGGCCGGGCTTGTCGGTGCCGCTGCCGTCATCGCGGTGGCCGCTTTTGGCGTGACGCGTTCTGTGCGACGCCTGCTGCGCTCGTCAGTCGAAGAAGACTCGAGAATCGATCAAGAGGAAGACCAAGAAGCTGATGCAGAGAACGCGGAGGAGGATGTCGAGGCTGTCGTGACACAATTGTCTGCGCGCGCCACGGAGGCGCCCGTGGTCTGGTCCACCGACTCGGCTGTGCTGTCGACCGCGTGAGCTTGTTTCTTGCTATGCCCGTCGCACCAGTCTAGATGATCCGCACCTTTTCCATATCCTTCACATCCAATACATCACTTGAACCCCGTTATGCATTACTGTGTACTTCGTATCTCCATGTTACCTGATCGTTCACGCGCTAATGAGGCGCTGGGCGTCCGCCCACAGGGTCTGAAGCACCGACAAGTCCACGTTGTCGCTGCTCAGGCACTGCTCAATCTGGTTGGCCAATGTCACTGCCTCCTGCTCGCTGTGAGAATGGGCTTGGAGCGACTGCTCAAACTGCTCTGATTTCTTCGCCGCCATGTCAATGACCTCGTCAGGCAGCTTCGCGAGCATCGCAACGTTGATGCCATAGCTCTTGGGGCACATTCCTTCTTCGAGCTTGTAGAGAAAGGTCACTTTGCGCTCGTTCTCGGGGTCAACTAGGCAGCCCATGTGACCCAACGCGACCTTGCTATCGTGGAGGTACTCTTCAACCAGCGAATGGTAGTGGGTTGCAAATAACGACCGGCATGCAACTTTGCGAAGCAAAAACTCGACAACAGCGTAAGCGATCGCTGTCCCGTCAAACGTCGACGTGCCACGGCCCAATTCGTCGAGAATCACGAGCGAGTGCTTGGTCGCGTGGTTGAGAATCGTCGCTGTTTCGGAGAGCTCAACGTACAACGTACTCTGGCCAGCAAGAATGCGATCGGACGCACCAATGCGCGTGAAGATGCGGTCTACGGGGCTCATGCGGCACTTGGCTGCCGGCACGAAGCAACCGACTTGAGCCATAAGCGCGAGTACACACGTCTGCCGCAAAAGCGTCGATTTACCGCCCATATTGGGACCACTCAGTAGAAGCATCTGCGAGTTGCCCCCAACGCCCAGCTGCGTGTCGTTGGGGATGAACTCGCCACTGTCGAATGTTGAGGCCACACACGGATGCACCCCTTCTTCAATGTCAATGAACGGCGCACCGCCATTCTCGGCCGCCGCCGAGACGACTTGCGGGCGCACAAAGCCTTCGCTTTGGCTGCTCACCAGTGCCAGCCCCACCAGGCAATCCAGCACCGCGAGGCATTGCACAGCCTTGATCCAGTACTTGTAGTCCTCGTCAAACTTGTGGAATATGCGACGCGTCTGGTCTTTGAGCGCGAGCTCCTTGCGCTCCTCAGCCGCGATAAGCTTGGCGAGCAGCTCCCGAATCGTCGGCGTGTGAAACCGCTTGAACCCTTTCTTGCGCGACTTAAGCTCGTACTCTTTGGGCTGACTGCCTTGCACTGACGACTCGGGCACTTCAAGTTGATACCGCTCGTCTTTCTTTGTGCCCCAGTAGTTGATCTGCTTCGCCTTGAGACGCTTGCGCTGCTCTTGCAGGTACTCCTCCAGTTCTTCCTGCACTTTGACGATACTCTCACACGCATCATCATAGTCTGAATCGGCTCCTTCTTGAGGCACAATCACACCGCTCTTCGCCGCCTTGGCTTGATCGAAACTACGGCGAAAAAACTGCAGCTTCTCATGGAGTTCGGGGAAATGGCCTCGCAGTGATGCACTTTGTTCGGCCACGTCGTACTTCTTGAGCACCGTGCGCAACAACGGCGAGCGAAGCTGAGAAAATCGCGGCCCAAGTTGATCGAGGAGGTCCATGGCCCTGTCGAAGCCATCGAGCACTTGGATAAAGTCACGGATCTTGCGAATGTTGTAGACGTTAGACTCATACATGATGGCACGGCTGTCTGGGTGGTCTTGTGAACGGTGCGTCGAGCCGAGTGCATGGATACGGGAAAGCAGCCGCTCAAGATCGGGCATCTTGTGGAGGAAGCCACGCACTTCGTCCATGAGTTCGAAGTTCTGGCCGAGCTCTTCAACGGCATCCAATCGTTCGTTGATCTCATCGATCTTGCACAACGGCTTGAGCACCCACTCTTGAAACATGCGTTTGCCAAACGCCGTCATGGTCTTGTCCATGATATCAATGAGCGATCCCTTGCGCGACCCATTGTGGTTATTGGTGAGAATCTCGAGGTTCTGGATCGTCTGTGAATCCAGCACGACGTATTGCTGGTTCAGATCCATCTCAGTCATGTGACTCTCCTGTTGCTGGACCGTGCTGGTCTGTTCATCGGACGGCGTGTACCGCTTAAAATTACACAGCGACACGAGTTCTTGGTCAATGATGCTTCGTCGCAGGTGCCAGATGCAGCCACCCAGTGCACTGATCGCGAGCTGGCCATCTTCGCGAACGCTCTTATCCGTGTTGAGGAAGCTTGCCACATCTTCAGGCCAACCACTGGCGTTGAAATAGCCCGCACGAATAATCTCCTCGACCGTGCGATTCGCATCCCAAAACTCCTTGCCCACGATCAATTCGCTGCGCATGACAGACGGCGCCGCGGCGAATTTGATCACTTGCTTTGAATCGGCACACAAACCGTTGCGTTCGTTCACGACTTCGACGACATTAAACTGCGCAAACAAAGTCTTCAGTCGATCGCGCTGCTCCGAGTCGTCAAACTCGGCCACGTGGAAGGCGCCGGTGCCGCAGTCCACAAGACACACGCCGTACCGGACGACCTTGGTCGAACTTCCGTCTTGCGCTACGAGCCGTTCCTTAAGCGCCATGAGATGCGTCGAAGTGGCGCGCTCCAGGGATGCACTGGACACGGGCGCGTCCAGAAAACTCATCGTGTTGGTGCCCGTCGAAAGCACCGAGCACACTTCGCGCCGCACGACCTTGGATTTGGACGCCGTTTTCAAATTGCGCTCCTTCATCATATCGGGCGTCTCAGTCTGCTCGACACGAGCGACACGGTACCCCTTGGCAATGAGCTGACTGGAAAACTTGCCGTACGCGATCTCGGGGAACCCCGAGTGGGCCTTTTCGCCCTTCATGTAGATCAAGTTGAGTTCCTTGAAGCCAATGTCGGCGTCCATGTGGAAGAGCTCGTAGAATTTGCCGACTTTAAAGAAGAGCACTGTGTCCATGTTGTGGGCCTTGACTTGCCACCACTGCGCCATGGCCGGCGTCTCTTTCTTGAGGAACTCGGCCGGGACCGTGAGCGTGCGCGGGTCAAAGTCAGGAGAGTCCGGTGCGTTCCCGTTAATGTCGCGTCGCTTTTCGTTGAGCCATACTAGACCATCGTGGATGTGGCAACCGGCACCATAGACGCCCGAGGCATCCGGACCGGTCGATTGCGGCTCAGTACTGGACGGGGTCGACGCGCCGCCCTTGGGTTTCGTCGAGGATGACGGAGGCGTCACCATTGCCGACATCTTGTTCATGGACGAGGAAGACCGCGGCGGCGACAAGAACGATGCGGCAGCAGCTCCACGCTTCTTGGCCGGCGTCACAACATTCGCGCGTCGATTCTTCTTGACTGGCCGCTCGTCTTCCTCTTCTTCTTCTTCTTCTTCCTCGTCGTCCTCGTCATCTTCTTCTTCATCCACGCTCGCCTCCGATTCACTGCCTTCTTCCTCGGAGCTTTCCTTGGCCGGATCAAACTCTTCCTCACTGCTCATCACGGGCTTGCGAGTCGCAGGGGACCGCTTGCGCGATCGCATCGGCTCGTCTCCATCTTCGTCCACATCGTCATCCTCGTCGTCGTCATCATCCACAACCACCTTGATGTTCTTGCGCAGTCGCTTCAAGCGCGAGCCATTCGCCGCTGTCGTCGGACTCTTCTCGTCGCCATCGTCCTCGGAATCTGTGCCCAAAAAGTCTTCGTACGCCTTGCGCTTCTTCACAGGCGACTCGTCCTTCTTCACCTCCTCCTTTTTGACGCTCTTGGCCGGTTGCACGACGGCCTTTGGGGAGAAATCGATGCGTTTCCGCGTCGGATCGGGCTTGGTCTTCGCCGCGCTCGACGCGGATTTCGCGCCGCTCTTAGCGGAGATGGGGGTCTTGGATGCGGAGCCAGTGCTACTTGTAGAACCCGCGCCGGCGGCACGCGGCGGTGGGCTGAAGAAGCTCAGGAGCGTCTTCTGCTGCTTTCCCTTGGACGCACTCATGGCAATGTTGGCGGGACGAAGAGGAAATGTTGGGCGCGGAAATCACAGCGCGAATAAATTGGCGCGCCAACAAAACATCTAATGGTACAGTGTACCATTTATGAGGTACATCGAACCACCTCCTCAGATGTGGGCACAAATGAATGAGATGGCCTTGTGGCGCGCGACCATATCCATGCTGAAGGCGCTTGTTCCTTTCGTTCTTGCTTTTACCATAGGGAGCATACCATGTGAAATGCGGATTAGCGTTATTGCTGGGGTTTATTTCGGGGTTGAGCACCGTAACTTTGCTGCCGGATCTGGGGATACTGTAACCCTGGCCAACTGAGCTCCTCGACCAGGCCGTGAAGTCGATGCCCACGGCCTTGCGTCTGAGGCATCACATGTCCATGGCGCGAGTATTTGTCGTAGCTGGGTGGCGCGCGGAAATGGTTATGGTCGTGAACCATTGTAAAAAGGGTGGGGGCGAGTCATCGGGCTTTGCGCAGTACCGATCGCCTGTTGATTCAACATGGAAATGCTGCGCTTTCTTACACACCCTTTCGCGCCATCGAGATGCCGCAACATGGAGAGCTTTGATGAGACGGGAAATCCGAGCGACAGTAACCAAGATGACACCAGCGGCTGCGAGTGGGTCGAAGTTGATGAACCGGTCGGTATTCTCCTGCAACGCATAAAGCGAAGACGCCAATTACTCCAGCTCGACCAAGTGCACAATGTGATCCACTACGACAAGTACCGGCGGTTCATGCGGATCCAGGACATTGCGTTGATCACGGCTGTCGAGGAGATTGACGACGACGGGCGATTCCAGTGGTGGATGTCGATTCAAGACGCGAGCACGGTGCAAGTCTGGATCGTCCACTTCGTCTCGCTCTACCGTCTCAAGTCGTGGGTCAGCTTGCTCCGGTCAGTCGCAGCAGCCACAAGAACGCGTGCACTCATCAGCGACGTCGTGCTTTCGAACACGGCGTGTCCTCAGAAGATCCAGGTTTCTTCCTCGCCGTCCACAAAGGAGACCATCCTGGAGATGAACCCAGCGGAAGAGTAGGAATACAACGACTGAGGTAATGGCTTTGATAGAACCCGATGACACAGCCCGGGGCGAGATGTATTCGAAAGAAGCTAGAGGCTAAATTAGTAGATCCTGACCTCATCCGCTCGACCTAGCGCTGCGCTGTTCACAAGAGCGTAAACTGGGGAAGGAGCCGTTGAGACAACTTGCGCTTAGTTGGCGGCCGGCACACCACCGCCCGACTTAAGGCGGAGCTGGGCCTGGCGCTTGCGGGTGACCTTGACGACCTTCTCCTCCGTGGCCTTCTGCACGTTCTCGGCCTTCTCCGTGAGGATGAGCTCGATGTGCGCCGGGTTGGCCATGTAGGGGCCAATACGACCGTGGGCACGGTACGTGCGGCGGCGCTGCTTGATGGCCATGTTGGCCTGGGCGTGCGAGACGTAAAGGTTCTCCGAGTTGAGACCCTTGACCTCGGCGTTGGCCTCGGCGTTCTTGACAAGATCAAAGATGATCTTGGTGGCCTTCTGGGGCCACTTGCACTTGTCACCGGCAGCGTTCATGAGCTTGCCCTGCGCGTGGCGACCGCAGCCACCCGTGAACTTGGTGAACGGCACGGCGACCTTCATGTCGAGCACGCCCTGGAGGAAGATCTTGGCCTTGGCGAGCGACATGCCCTTGATGGCATGGCAGACTTCACGGCAGTGCTTGAAGTGCACGCGGAGGTGCGAGCCACGGGCCTTGGCCGCGCGCTGGGCGTCTTCGGGTTCCTGGCTGTACGTCATGATGCAAGTTCGGGTTCTGAACAAGTGAGCCAGAGTGTGGACCAACAGCGCAATGGTTCACCACCACCAATCGCCACCACCATTTGTCCGGATACGACTATCCGGACAGTTTGGCTTATCCGGAAGGACCTTTTGGCCGGATAACGACAGCCATCCGGATCATTATATCCGGACATACAAAGACCAAGACATTCTATGTGGCATGAATCCGGATAAAATATCCGGATCCGGAAAACAATGGTTGTCGATATCCGGATTTGGACAGTGGCAACCGGAACCGGATAAGCAAAGTCTGTGACGTGGATCCATTTCAACACTCAGAACTCAGCCTCGCTCTCGTCCGAGGCCTCGCTCGCTTCGTGGGCCTCCGCCTCCGACTCTTCCTCGTTTTGATCGTGGATCTCTTCACTGCCGTCCTTGTTTCCATCTCCGCCTTCGTCGTCCTCGTCCTTGTACTTGGTGACGTAGGTCGTTTGCCGCGAAGCTGAGCATCGACGCGACCGCCCGCCAGTGATGATGAGACTCGTGTCAATGCCATCCAGCTCTTTGTCCTTTTCTCGCTTGCGCTTGGCAGCTGTGATGTCGCTCTTTTTTGGGTACGGGGAGCTGAATCGGACGCCAGCGTCCTGGAGACGTTCACGCAGCACATCTTCTTGCGCTTCCTCTGACTCGCACTTCTTGAGAATGGCGTACACCGCCGGACTGGACAGCAAATAAAAAACACGTTTTAGAACCTTGATCCCAGATGGCAAAGATTGGTGTGAAACGAACCTTAACAAACCAGCGACGCGCGCGAGCTCCTTCAGTGCCGCCAAGCCCTCCGAGTCCATCGGCTTGTCGGCGGCCTTTCGGGCGACTGGCGTCTTGCGCTTTGCAGGCGCAGCCTTTTTCTTCTTGGGTACCGGTGATGCCTATTGCACATGCACATTCGAGAGGTCAGTAATCTTAACCATTACACCCGCGCCGTTCGGTTCACGCGCTTTTCTCCGTCGCTTTGGCGGACGCTCGTCGTCGTCCGAGTCACCACTCGCATCGTCGTCGTCGCTTTCGTCCACATCATCACCATCCTCGTCCTCTGATTCTTGAATGCGATACCCGCGCGATCGCTTGGACGACTGCCTCTTGACCTCCTCCTCGTCTTCTTCGTCTTCGTCCACTTCACTGCTCTGCGGGTCATTCTCTTTGTCATCTCCGCCTTTGCACAGATGCAGCATGTCGACAATAAGCTGCCTGAGTTCTTTTTTGTGAAATGCCTTGAGGTTGCCCAAGTCTACGCCCAAATGCTGGGCGAGGCCCGCCATGACAGTCTTTAGCGTGACCGCCGTCGGGTCCATTGGCGGAAGCAGCTCCTCCAGCGCCACCACAAATTCGCGCTTGGTCAACGAGGCCATGAGCACTTGGATGCCTTCCTAGACGTTCTAGTTCTTGGGGTCGGGTCGTCGGCACACTCTATTGACGGGCGGAGCACCTCGCGCTGTTGGTCGACGTCGGGCTCTGGAGCTTTTCGAACTCTCCCGCCAAAAACTATGCCTCCTCTTAAGACCGGAAACCCGCGATGATGGATAATCCGTAACATGCAATTAGAAAGGATAGCCTGGCAGATGGCTGCACTCACGCCTGGAGGGGCCCCTGCTCATGGACTGCCCGTCGCGAGACTGCAAGATGCGCAAGTAGAAAATGTACCTGCTCTCCCACTCACAAAGAGCTCGACAGTCAATCGCTGAGGGAGTGGATGCTTGGTGCAGACGCGTCGCTGTCGTCATCCTTTTCCTCGTCGTCCGATACGACGAACTTGTAGAGCGGATCTGCTCGCCTCAACGCCGGCAGATCCGATAGTCTGGGCTTCTTGGGCTTGATCGGTCGTTGCGTCACCGTTGCTGGCAGGATGTTGGCAACGTCGATGTCTTCCAGCTCTTTCAAGCGGTCACGTTCGTCTTTGCATACGCGGATGTCGACTTGTGTTGGGTAGGGCCCCTTGAACATGATCTGTGGGGCGTCCAGCGCCGCTCGTAGTAGCACATCCGTCTGCACATTATAGTTCGCTTCCTTCGGTGACCGCGATAGCCTCGATCGCGGCTGCAGCCAAGCCCACACAGGTCAAGCTATCGCAAACGCCAGGTTGATACATAACGGTCGCCGATAGGCACCTGAGTAACCCCGCCACACTTGCCATTTCTTTTAGATTGGCAAGCGCTCGCTTGGAGGGGGCACTGGTGCGTGGTTTCTTCGCACTCACAGTCCCGAGAGGCTTGCCTGGTTTCATTTTCGCCGTCGCGTGAGTCGTGAGCTTTGGTCGGACCTTCGGCTGATGAGACAGCTGCTTCTTCGTACTGTGCGCCTCGATTTTACTCGGTCTGTCTTGAGCAAACGCTATATGGCTTTTCGCTTTCTTCTTTTTCTTGGGAGTCGTGTCAAGCCGCTGGCGGCCTGTTGCAGTTTGTGCACTTGAGGCTCGAACTGGTACTCGTTATGCGTTCTCCATTCGGCAGCGATGCGCCAGGCATTTTGGTGGACTCTTCCCCGCCGCGAGTATCGTTATCAATAGCCGACGAGAGCTCCTTAAGCAGCTGCGGAATACGCCACTTCAGATAATCGCGGTGCTCGTCTTTGACCACGTCGACTGCGACTTCAAAGTTGGCCGCCAGCTCTTCGGCCACAAGGTTGACTGTCACAACCGGCATAAGCAGCAAAGAATGCGCTAGCGCATCGTCGATCTCAGCTTCGTGGATGGCCCTGGACGACCGAGCACGCTTCCCGTTGCTGGTCTTGGGGCAGCGCGACATGATCCGTGGGGGCTGCTTCGCCAACTGAAGGATTGGCGGAGACTTGAGCACGTTGAAGTCGATTGTGTGGGGGAGGCTCCCCTGTCATTTTCGCTACGAGCAATTCCATCAACTCTCAGAGGGATTAACGGACGGATACATGTATCATGGCTACACGCAGATCGAAAAAAAAGAAACGCAGAAGACATAGGCATCGTGGACGCCGCGGCAGCAGAGGTGTATAATAGCAGTGCGTCCTCGTGATGAGGGTGGCCTCTACGTCACATGCAAATTGCTCGCGGGCCTCGTCTTCTTTCTCCCCGCTGTCTCAATCGCTTTGTGTTCTTGCTCACTTTAATCTTCCTTGTCATCGTCCGAGTCGTCCGAGCTGCCTTCGTACTCTTGCTTGCCGCTCTCGTGAGTGCCCTTGGTGAACACACCGACAAGCAAACGCAAGATGAGGAAACCCCACCAAATGTGGAGGCAGTAGAGCGTAATCAGCAGCGCATTGAAGAGAAAGTACGACGGGATACACGGGTTCAGGTTCCACATATTGCGCGCCTCTTCGACCGGCATACATGCCTCGCGGTTCTCAAACAGCGTCGAGTTGAGCGCCTTGGTCGGGTAGAGCCAAATGCGGAAGTAAATCCAGTCGATGACAAGCGTGACAAAGAGAATCTCGCTCACAAACGCGCCGCGGAGACCCTCCAGCTTGAGGTAGTTGGCCATCTTGAGCATGTCGAGCGGCACGTCCGAGAGGTCGTGAATGAGCAGCACGATGACGCCGACCGGCAAAAAGCCAATCGCGTACGACCACGTCACAAGCGCGATGGTCACGACGTGGTGCGTCATCATGACAATGTAGTCCTTGCGGATCTCCTCGAGAAACTTGCACGAGAACGCCGTGTAGATCCAGATCGCCTGTCATGTATAGGTACCCACTCGTTAGCGCGTTCCCGTTGCAATCGCAGCAAGACATGAGGTCGACACGTACCAGCTGCGTAAGGTAGAGAAGCTTGGTTCGGAACTTGTGCTCGGGGAACACGCCATTCTCCGAGCCAAAGTTCCACACTGCACCATCATAATACCAGACCGCACATGAGAAAGAGACATGGACACCCCCACTAGAAGACATGCACTCAGTCGCCACACGTACGCGTCTTGGTGTCGCTCCACCAGGTCTCGTCGCGCAGCACAACATATTCAAAGTACGCCATGGACACGTGGATCGCGAGCTGCCACGACTGGTCGCACCATTTCTTCATGGTCAAGCGCTTCTTCAGCGGATCCCCCAAGTGCGCGAGCACCGTGCGCGAGAAGAACCCGCCACCGTAAAAGAACACAAGCTTGGTGACCTTGACGGCCGCAGCAACGACGACCAAGAGCCCAAAGAGCAGCAGCAGCATGTCGGGCTCCGTGCGCAGCGTCCACGCAATCACGATGAGCTCGACAAAGAACGCGGCCACGAGCAGCGCGTCCACGACGAACGGCGGCTTTGGAACCGACTTAGCCATGGTGGATACTTCCGGTGAGCTTCTTCTCGAAGGACGGCCGATCGCGGAATGAAGGCGGGCCTACCTAGCCCGACTGTCTCGCTTTGGACCAGGGGATGCACCGTTGGAGGGAAGTGTTTTTATTAGCGTGGGCCACATTATATGAGGATCTCAACGGGAACATTCACCTCTGTTATTGAATGGAAATCATAATATGATGGGTATATTTTCATCTTTTAGTACCTTTTCGACTCTGATACTCGATTATGTATGTTTTTTATCCGTGAAGCAATGATCATGGCAATGCGCTGAGGGACATCCACGTCAGCGTGACGTGAAAAATCTATGTCGTCTTTTTGCAGCGGAGGGAAGTGGGGCCGGGAACTCACGTGCAATATAGTCTCTTATGCGATAGTATCCTTGTCGCTCTTTGGCGTTCGCCCTCATCTAGGAAAATTAGGCAAAACCTTTAGCTCGGAGTCACATCTACTCTTCGTTTCGGTATCTCAACATGTTTCGTGTCCATATCTCTTCGAGAGATCTCACTGTTAGTCCCACACAGTGATCACGAGCTTCTGAAGATATCTACCCCGCCCTGCAACAACTACAGCATCACTGGCATACACTACCGTCGCTAACCGAACGGGTACCCCTGGGTGTCTCCCAGCCTCCTTGATATCTAGACAATACTCCTAGTCTTTAGCCTGGGTTATGTACTCACGTTGAAATTCAACCTCACTAATAGGGTAGTTTGGTAACGGACCCTAAAGCTGTTCAATCGCGGCCACCTCAAAGTGCTCCAGCACAGCAAGACATGCACGCGCGTTGACCTCTCGGAAATGCGCGTGGAGCTCTTGACGCAGCTTCTCGCTCTTGGCATTGGACGCCAGGTGCTTGCTGAGATGGTCGTAGACCACGAGGATCACAAATTGGTTGAGCACGGATGCCTTATAATGATGCGTCCAGTCGTCCAGACTGAGATGATCCACGCCCTCCTGCTTGATCGTCTCAGCGTACGTACGCAGACTGGCCGCCTCCACGGCCGCGCGATGCTCCGACCGCACGCCGACGATGAAGAGGAACGCGAGGTCGCGCATCGGATTGCCCTTCCCACACGTTGCCCAGTCCACGAGCCATAGTTGATTTGTATCATTGCTCCCTTCGCTGGTTTGCTCATGGCGGGCGAACAACACATTCCCAGTATGGAAATCGCCGTGGATCAACGTGGTCGGTCCGTTCGCGACGGTGTCGTGGATACGTGCAAGCCGTGCTGGAACTTCGCTGAGCTTCTCACAGAGGCGAGCGACGCGCTCTCGGTCCACCTCATCAAGAGGCACATCGTCGAGGTAGGCACGCCAGCAACCTGGAAACTGCTGCTGCTTGGCATCGCCAGAGAGCTCACTGCCGATGCCCGCGCACGGCGCGAGCGACGACGTGTCCGCCTTCCAGAAGCGGCCGTGCATCTGCGCGAGTTTGGTCACGACGTTGAGAATCTGCTTCTTGGGACATCCGTCCACACACGAGAACGTGTCGATGCCAGCGATGCGTTCCATGATGATGAGCTGCTTCGAGAGGAACAGTGCTTTCGGTAGCCCGAACGGAAACGCAGTCTTTTGTTCCACGGACAACGCAAAGCCGTTGTAGAAGTTGGATTCGACTTCGAACATTCGCTCAAACGGAAATTCCGGCCGCAAGAACTTGGCGATCAGCGCTTTCTGCGTGGATGCACCGCCAGCGCCAGTGGCGTCGTCGTCGACTAGTTCAATATCGAGCCCGACGACTTCAGAGATCACGCCGACCTCGAGCGCCTTCCACGAGAACGCGGCGACGCGCTGCCGCGGCGCGACTCCGGCGTCCGTGACCACGCGCTGCAGGAACGCGAGCGTGAGCTCGGCTGGTCGCGCTGGTAGCACAGTGGTCACTTCCGTCATTCTGTCTCAATGGGTGCCAATTTCGTTCTGTTCTACGGATGCATTCTGGAAGCTCTCAAAAAGAGTGATGGTCAGGCTTGGATGGAGCTGATGCTGATGACCATTAGCATCATCATCGTACTGTAGCATCCAGCGTGGCATGGCGGTGAATCGCTCATGTTGCCAAAGGCAACGACACCTCCATGGTGCAGCCCACCCGCTCAGCGAGCACTGCCCTTGTCTGGTGCGTCTACCGTATCCCAAGGAAACGCGATGGGATGAGTTCATAATGATGAAGAGAAACTGCAGCCATCCACATGCAGCATATCAGTCTACCTCCATCAATAAATAATGCAGTAACATGTACTTCTGGAAGCTTATCACAATTATCTGCTTGTGAATGCTTCATGCATCTCTTAAAACACATATCCGCTCTATATCGAGTCATCGCTAGTGCCTATTGGGAACTGCTCTCGTATTGAGCCGGCTCCAGTCGCGAAACACAGCTGGCGGGGCAGCGACAGCTCCACGAGCTCACGAAAGTCAGCTGGCGGATGGGATCCATGTCTCTCAATGGCCCACGCATTGGGCTCCTGCGGTCAGTTCTTGAACGCTTGAACTTTGGCCGACTTCGCCACTCGTTCTATTAGTCGCCTTCAATTCCACCAGTCCAGACTTGGACGACAGGGTATCCACCGCAATTCTGGTGAGGGGATACGCAGGCGTGCGAGCAGTGAGAACTCTCCCATTGTGTCTGCGACACCCATCCGTCATCATTTCCCAATTCCCTCGCTCCCCCCTCAATCGGCTCCAATAGTAATATGAAGGTCGCTGCGATTGCCGCCAACGCCGCCGCGCTCGTCGCGATCTTGTCGCCTGCCGACGCCTACACGGTCACGGTCACGCCCAGCAAGACGCTCATGACGTGGGAAGGATGGGGCACGTCGCTCGCGTGGTGGGCCAACGTCTTTGGCGCCCGCGCCGACGTCGCCGACGCGCTCTTCTCGACCAAGGACGCAGTCGCCGTCAAGGGCGTCGAGACGCCCGTGCCCGGGCTCGGCTTCAACATCCTCCGCTACAACGTGGGCGGCACGAGCAAGAACACAATCGACGACAGTGGCAAGAAGCGCACCATGAAGGCCTCGTCCAAGATGCCGGCGTTCAAGGAGATTGAGAGCTACTGGATCGACTGGTTCAGCAAGGACCCGGCGTCGGCGAGCTGGAACTGGAAGGCCGACGCGACGCAGCGCTCCATGATGACGCTCGCGAAAGCCCGCGGCGCCAACATTTTCGAGGCGTTTTCCAACTCGCCGCCGTGGTGGATGACCAACAACGGCGCCGTCGCCGGTGCGGCCAACGGCAAGAACGACAATCTCCAGACGTGGAACCACGACGATTTTGCCCTCTACATGGCCACGGTCGCCAAGCACGCCAAGGACAACTGGGACATCACATTCAACTATGTCGAGCCGTTCAACGAGCCCATGGCCACGTGGTGGACCTTTCCCGGCACGCAGGAAGGGTGCCACTTCTCCACGGCCTCGCAGCAGTCCGTGCTGGTCTCGCTGCGCAAGCACTTGGATGCCCTCGGGCTCAAGACCATGGCCATCACGGCGTCGGACGAGAACTCGGTCGACGTCGCCCTGACGTCGCTCCAAGCACTCTCGGGCAACACGTCGGCCATGGCCACCGTCACCAAGATCAACACGCACGGGTACGACGGGCTCAAGCCGTACCGCGGCAAGAACCGCGTGCCGCTCCACGATCTCGTCAAGAAGCTCGGCAAGAAGCTGTGGGACTCGGAGTATGGCGAGGACGACGCCTCGGGCTTGAGCATGGCCGAGTCGATCGGGCTCGACATTAACGAGCTCGGGGTCTCGGCCTTTGTGTACTGGCAGGCGCTCGACGGCGGCGCGTGGGGCCTGCTGCAGTCTAACCCGGGCGACAACTGGATCGGGCAGCCCAACGGCAAGTACCACGTCCTGGCCCAGTACTCGCGTCACATTCGGCAGGGCATGACCATCCACGCGTCCAGCGACAAGAAGACCGTGGTCGCCCAGGACGGCAAGGGCCTGCTCGTGTTGGCGACGGTCAACACGGGTACGGCCGCCCAGACCTTGACGTACGATCTCGCAGCCTACACCAAGGTGGGCACGAGCGCGACCGTGTGGACGACCGTGACGACCGCAACTGGACCCAAGTACGTCAAGACGACTGTGGCCGTGACCGGCAAGACGCTCGCGGTCCCATCGCCCGCGGCGTCGGTCGTGACCGTGGAGATTGCGGGAATGGAAGGCGGCGGCAAGGCCCGGTCCTACGGCTTTGACAGCGTTTAATTAAACACACCATACTGTAGTATCCAACATAAAGTTCTAATTGAGTTTCAAATCGCTGATACGCCGTTTTATTCGTTCCCAATGCGACGCTTGAGCGAACTCTGATGGATCAGCGCGTTGGATCATCGGCTGTGGCGTCGCAGAGAGTGGAGCACGGTGAGAGTGAAGTCGTGTCGTCATCGTCGTGCAAGTCGTTGGCGTTGACGAGCGATCCGCCCAGCGACCGTGGCAGTGTCGAGTGTGAACTGAGCGACCTGGAGGAGGAGGATCTCCCGGAGACCGACGACGTTGGGTGCAAGAGCCAGCGAGATGAAGACGGAGGAGGAAGAGGAAGCGGCGATCAACGTGACGCCGTCAGCTCGTGTAGTAGTCTCTCAGTGGAGGCAAGCGAAGGACGACCAGTTGAGACCGATGACGCGAGCGAAGAATGTGAGTCCTTGTCGCTCTCCTGTGTGAGCACAGAATCGGACAGTGCCACGGCCAAGAGGCTTGTAGTGTACTCCTCCGCGTCGGAGCCAAGTGAGTGCAACTACGCGACCCAACAAGAAGGCGGAGATGGTGAGGAAGCTACCAACGAACCTGTTATTATACGAGACCAAGCGGCGAACGACCAAGCAGACAAGGATATCGAATCGCTGGCACCGAGTTCTCTATCTGGTGAGTGGAGCAGTTCGAGTTTTGAAGTTCAATACATGGACGACAGCGATAAAGACGAAGTCACACAGGCGGACGCGAGTGTTGACGATGAACTGTGGCGAGCATTCGAAGCCGCGCGTGAGAACCACGAGACGTACGCCGCAGTGGCCACACAGTCGAGTTCGAGTCAAGACGACGACGGGTACAACGGGTCCGCTTCGGAAGAGGCTTCAGTGTCGAGTCTGGACGACAGTGTCGATGGCATGGACAACCACTACTTGTACTCGGGTATTCGTGCGGACCATGCCACAGAGATACATTTTCCAGACGAACGGGGTATTGAACAGCACGCTCTTGTCTCATCTCTCAGTGATGGTGCCAGCTCTTCTCTCTCCAGAGTGGCGTCGACAGACTCGAGTGCGATCGACTCCCCCGTCGCCGATCTGCATGCTGACGCGCTTAGCATCAGCGATGAGGAAGATCAGTTTCATCATCGATGGATCGAGAATCTCCCAGTTCTCCACCAAGACGCGAGCGAGCGAGTTCTCATCAACGCTGGCTGCGTTGAATACCCAAAGCACTGGCTGATACGCGAGTACGTCGACGTGGCCACGCGACGACACAAAAGGCGTTGGAGCGATGAGAGTCTCACACTCGCTGGAGAAGATTCTCATTCGCCGTCGGACGAAACTCCTCTCACCACGCTCGCACCAACAAGGAAGCTTGTTTCTGTCCAGTGGGACCACCTGGAAGCTCGCGAATCGTACGTCTCCTTCGCGGAGCTCGCCAGTATGATTGAACATCACGTGGCAAGACGGCCGGGGCTGTTCGTGGATCTCGGGTGTGGCACATCTCGTTTGTGCGAAGAGCTCGTCTTCCGTGGGTACACTCGCGTGCTTGGTGTAGACCGAGACCTCTCCGCGATCGCATTCCAGCGACAGCAATCTGCAGCGATGCAATTGCCCGAGTCTCTTCAGTTCCTGCCGATGGATACGACAACGTCTCTGATGCTGCCAGACGGATGCTGTGACTTGATTCTCGGCAAGGCGACTTTGGATGAGATCGCTACCCGTTGCCTGCGAATGGAATTCCCCCAAGAGCTAGTAGAGACGCTGAACGAGTCGATCCGATGCCTCAAGCCCGGCGGCGTTCTCATGGCGATTGTGTACCAAGAGGGTATGTTTGACGAGAACGGAGACGCGTTCCAATCGGGTGTGGAGGTGACCTCCGATGAGCGAGCGGCTGCTCGGTTGCTGACGCCGTGGTGGCGATGGGCGGAAGTTCGAGAGCTGATGGGTCGTCAGCTCACGCTCATACATCAATACGAGCTCGGGCAACCATGTCTGATCAACGGTGTGCGGAGCAAGCCGTACAGGGCACTGGCGTGGCGACGACGTGAGAGTGGCAGGGAACGCCTGCGGCGACTCGCGGGCGATCTCATGGACACGAGGCAGCAGCAGCGTGAGTACGAGACACGCTTATGTCGGTGCCACACAGAGCAAGAGCGAGCCAAAGAGGAATCCCTCATCATAAGCGAATCCAGGCAAATGATTCTCGAAGACGAACGTGGTCGGCTGACAAGAGCTGTCGCAAGGGAAGCCGAGATGGTGCGGCAGCGTCAGCGATATCGAGAAGCGTTCTATGCGGCCTTGCTGGAGGACGACAGAGATCAAATAGTGTGGGAAGACAGAGCGGCGAAGCGGCAGCGTCTGGAGGAGCAAGAGAGAAGAGCGTTCATTGTCGAGACCGTGGTGTGGGAGCTGATCATTACTAAGGCCGTTGATCTCGTCATCGCAAGACAGAAAGGAAGGAACCACCAAGAGGCGACTGCCATCGTAGTGAACGAAGAAAGCAAGGCCAGGGCAACTGCCACCGACGAGACGGCGAGTAATGACGAGTGGATCCGAGACGAGATTGTTGGCATCTTGGATGCAGCTGTCACATTGGTGGTGCGAAGAGTCCGCGAACCCGTGCCACGAAGCAAGAGTCTTGCAAGAGCCCTGTTTACCCAACAAGCAGCTCTAATGACTGTGGGTGAACCGATCGACGAACTTGAAAGCCACAGGACCGCAGACACATCCGACGCTGCTGCAGACGCGGTAGATTGGATCCTCTCGTCGGCCATCGCCTCTCTCACGAGTGGAGAAACTTCATCCAGTCCGGACATTATCCATACAGTGGCCGGCCCACCACATGTGCAGAAGCTCGCTACAGCAGAGCCGAGTGATGTCGCCCACGAAGAGACTGAAGCTGAAGCTGAACATCCATTACCAGCCTCGTCTTTAGCTCCTGTCAGTCATGAGAACGCACCGACACCAACTGCGGCTGGTGCAGAGACTCCTTCGACCCATGCGTCCGCTGCTGATACAATTGCCCCAACAAGCATCGCACACAATGATGACCAGCTGATCCGTGTAGAGGCTATGGAGTCATCCGACGAAGGTGAGGCAGAAGCATGCAGAGAAGCTATGGAGTTCATTCTGCAAGAGCTAATCAACTCGCTGACAATGTACTGAATTAGCACATTGTCGGAACTGGACATCCACGATTCTGGACCGGATCCAGAGGGAGAACAAAAGCCTTCTATCTTTCTCCCAACCAGAGGTCCAGTTGGATATCCGCTTTGAGGTCCAGAAGAAAACCAACAAAACGCCAACAACAACGAAACATGGCGCCACAGCGCCACCGATATACCAAGTGCATTCTCTTCACGGGTCAGCGCGCCAACAAAAGCAACGAGCGCGTCGTGTGCAAGTACTGCAGCGAGGCCGAGTCGCCACAGTGGGCGCTGCAGAACGCGCTGCTATGCAACACCAAGAAGCTCGTCAAGAGCCACCTGCGGCGGTGCCGCTTCTTCCGCGCAGCCCAAGCCAACGCCAACACCGCCGAAGAGTCCATTGTGTTCACCGAGGACGAAGACGACAGCGGGAATGACGGACGAAAATCCAACAAACACAGCGCACCGACGCGCACGGCGTTGGTGTTGGACGCGGCCAACGCCAACAAATCGCCCTTCGAAAGTTCGAAAAAGAATGAATCCAACAAACGCCAGAAAACGGATCGTGCGAGTGGCGCCGCGTCGACGCTGGCCAAGCTCACGCGCGCTGGTGCTGGTGCAGCCGCGCCACCAACACCCGCTGATGGGGCGGCCAACAACCAGGACGTATTGGAGCGATTGCTGCTCAATGCAACACTGGCGAATGGCTGGTCGTTTGCGTGGCTCGACCAGCGCGCGAGTACGCAGTTGCTTCAGTACTTGCAACCGTGTGTACGGCTCCCGTCCGCCGAGGCGCTCGCTGGCCGTATCCTCAAGAGCGCGGGCGAGAAAGAGGCCGACCACGTCTGGACCGCCGTCCAGAAAGAGCGCATTGGCTGCACGGTCGTGCTGGACGCGTGGAAACAGGTCATGCGGCACGGCGCATTGGGCGTGATGATCACGACTTCTCAGGGAGAGGTGCTTGTATGGGACAGCAAGCCAGTCCAGGATACGGCGATCGAGACGCTGGTGACCACGGAGCTCGCGGCGCTGGACGCGAGCGTCCCTGGTGTGAGCGTGGTCGCGCTGGTGGCTGATTCCAGTGACACCTATGCGGCTGTGCGACGCACACTTCGCCGGTCGCGTCGGGATCTGATGGTGCTGCCGTGTGCGGCCCATCAACTGAGCGCGTTCGTGGCCGAGATGTTTTCGCTCGTGCCAACGTTTCTCACGACGATCCACGAGGCCATGGACATAGCAGTCGCCGTTCAGTGCTCGAATAACCTTCAGACAGGGATCTGGCAAAAACAGCTCGAGCTTGAGCGATCACAGGTCGTGTTGCCGCCGTTGCCGGAGCCGCTCGAGTGGGATTCGCTACGGAATTTGACTACGAGCCTGCTCGCCATGAAGGACGCACTCAAGGTAAGAGGGACGATTCCCAATGGCGCTCTGGATATCAAGACTGACATTCGTTCTGCCTGTCTGTGATTAGGGCGTGGCCACTGAGGAGAACGCGGACTGCACGTTTTCCACTTCCGCCGTTCGAGCAATCCACTCGGACGACGCCTTCTGGCAGCCGCTTGTGGATCTCGACAGCATTCTCTTCCACGTGGTTAAGTGGCTCGCGATTCTCAGGCTCCACCATGGGCGGCTCCACTACGTCCCGTTCATCAACCACGCGCTCGCGGCCACACTGCAGCACCAGCTCTCGCCCGAGATCGGCTCGCCTCTGCTCGAACGCCTCGAGGCGCGCTGGGACGAGTGGGAACACCCTCTCATGATCTTGGCGGCCGTGCTGAACCCGGCGTTTGGGTGGAAATGCATCGATAGCTCGTCGGGCGTGACACTCATGCGCGTGAGCTGCTGGGCGCGATACTACTTTGAGTCGTTTTTCGGCACGCAGCCGCACAACCTCCCGAATGAAGTCATCGAGTACGTCGAGGGCGACAAGTTTTGGTGCTCGTCGGCATCGATCGCGTCGTTTTCGACGCCCGTCTATCGTTCTCTTGCGGCCGAGAGCGTGGCCCACGAGGACGCCGAGCTGTTTGCGAGCCTGTCGTTCAAGGTCGTCCAGTACTGGAAGAGCTGCAGCACGGACTGCCCCGAGCTCTCCAAGCTCGCGCTGCGCATCTTTGCCGTGTCGGTCACGTCAGCCTCGACCGACGGTTTGTTTACAGAGACTACTGCCTCGATGGAGACGCTTGCGCCACCGTCGACGGTGAGTGAGCGCAGCAGCAAGCAGCTCCAGCTTGCGGCCACGCGTGTGCGAGCAAGAGCCAAGTATGAGCAACGCCGCGATGGGGCCCCTGCTCAGTATGCTGGAGATTGCCGACCGGCAGCCGAGGAAGACGCGGCTGGATACACTCGGGGGGTAGGCAGTGTGTCGAGGGAGGGTCTCGAAAAGCTGCAGACTTTAGAACACGCCAAGCTGGACGAGCTCCTGAAGCGGTGGGATGACCAGGCCGTCCAGAATGTCGACCACGATGTCGAGCGCGAGTCGCCGAACGAAAATGAAGCCATCAACTCAATGTACAACAAGATCCACCCCGCCGACGACAAGTTTTCCAAGTACTCGATCCAGACACTATTCCAGTCGGCCTGATGAGACGGGATGTCTATTTCCGTAATATCTGTCAGTGAGCTATTCGAAAATCAAATATCCCATAAATGAGTCAAGACGACCTTCACTCACAAACGGTTGGGTACACTTGACCAGCAAAGACCTCCACTGCCAGCTTCCATTGCCAGCACTCTCACTCACGACCGCCATGGTTCGCGTCGCGGTCGTCGGCTGCACCCATGGTGAGCTCGATGCGATTTACGACCACGTCAAAATGCTCAACCGCTCGGCGTCCGCTCCCGACCGCGTGCAGCTCATTCTTTGCTGCGGCGACTTTGAATCGCTCCGCAACGCCCACGATCTCAGCTGCAAGGCGTGCCCACCAAAATACCGCCACATGAACACTTTTCCCGAGTATTACTCGGGCAAAAAGAAGGCGCCGATCCTCACCGTGTTTATCGACGGGAACCACGAAGCCTCGAATTACTTGCGCGAGCTTTTTTACGGCGGCTGGGTCGCGCCCAATATCTTCTACCTGGGAACGGCCGGTGTCATCAACGTCGCCGGGTTGCGCATCGCCGGTCTCTCGGGTATCTACTCGAAGAGCGCCTACCACCGCGGCTTTGCTGAGAAAGAACCGTTCTCGAAAAAGGCCGTCGAGTCGCTCGTCCTCGTGCGGGAGGCGACCGTCTTTCAGCTCGCGCATCTCGCGCCGCTGCGTACTGCGAACGGCTCCAAGCGACTCGATGCGGTCCTCTCACATGACTGGCCGCGCAACATTGAACAGCATGGCGATCTCGTGGCACTGCTCAGTGAACGGCCCGACTTTCAACAGTGCATCGACACGGACCGCTTTGGCAATGCCGGCAGTGAGAAGCTGCTGGGCGAGCTCAGGCCCGTCAAGTGGCTCGCCGGCCACATGCACGTGCGCTTTGAAGCGACAGTCCGTCACGCCAACGCCGATGTCGAAACGCACTTTCTAGGGCTCAGCAAGTGCGACCCGGGCCGAGCCTGTGTGGAGATTGTCGACATCCCGTCAGCCACGGCGGAAACGGATCTCCCCGCTCCTCATGGTGGGTTTCCTCGCGTCATGATGGATGTTGAATGGCTTGCGATCCTGAAAAAGACCCACGACGTCGTGACGGCCGATCGTGGGCGGCTCACGCTCCCCAGTGAACTGCTGCCCATCACGCACGCCGACCTCGAGGACGTCCGGCGCTGTATCACCGCCGACTTTGCCACACACAACCGGCATCGCAAGGGGCTCGTCCAAGGCGAGTGGATGACCGAGTTTACCTGTACGGCACCCGTGGACGCCGGGGGCGAAGCCAATCCGTCGCCGCTGCTCAACCTCGGAAGCCCACAGACCGACGAGTTCCTCGCCATACTTGAGCTGCCGCATACCATCACAACACCCTACAAGGCTGCTGCGGTGCGCCAGGCAGCTCGACAGGCCAGAGCGAAAACGTGATATGTCGTTAATAAAGTATATAAAAAGGTTTTACTGCCGTTTAACGAATTTACCCGAGGCCTCGTCAAAGAACGGCATCTCGTCGTCTTCGTGGCCGGCGAGCACGCGGATCGCGTGGTCGAGCTCGGCACGCGCGAGCAAAAGGTCCCGCACCACATCGTCCGAAGTCGCCTCTTTAAAAGAGAGGTTCTTGAGGTGGTCCAGATAGCCCTGCGCGCGCCAGGCCTTGTGGCGCCCGTACTCCACCGTGGCGAATCGGTCCTTGCGCTTGAACGTGCCGTACCGCGTGAGATCCTTGGACGGCAGTTGCCGTGTGATGAACGGAAGCACGGCCGAGAGCCGGGGCGCACCGCCAGGTAGCACGGGCGACACGCGGTGCAAGTGGGTCGTGCCCAGCAAGAGGATCGCATCGCCCGCGCGCTGGAAGCGCACGCGCAGCAGATCCTCTGGCCGCAGTGGTCCTTGCTCCACGAGCGCACGCGCGGTGTCCGGTGTCGCGCGCTTGACGACCTCGAGCCAACCGCCTTCGTACGTCGCTGGGTCCGTGAGCATGACGACCATGACGTAGTCGACCGAGTCCAAGTGCCACGGGTCGACGACGCGGCCCGTCGCAGCGCCCACGTTGATATGGCCGTGGGTGCCCACCATCGAGTGCGTCACGAGCGGACTGCCGCTCAGCTCACTCGCGAGGCCCGCAACCACTGGCGACGTGGAGAGCCCGCTCACAAAGGGCGAGACAAAGCCCAGTCCGCGCAGCATGAGCTCGACGCGCTCGTCGCTTTGGGCGATGCGCGCGTCGCTCTTGTGGGCCTCGATCGTCTCGCGGAACACGCGCACGCCCTCGTCCGAGAGCAGGCCAAACGGTTCAGTCACGGCAAACGAGGCCGGCTTGGTCTCACCTGGCACGAACGGGATCTTCTCGAACGTCGACGTGTAGACAAACTCTGGGGGGCGAATGTCGAGGTGTTCGCTGGGCACGAACGGCGCGCCGTCGCCCAGTGTGTACTCGCCAGCATCCACGGGTGAGAAGTTGTGGGGCTCGTTCACGAACGGCTCAAGTTCCGGTAGCGTCTCGAGCGAGACGGGGAGCGGCGTGTTCGTGGGGAACTCTGTATGCTGCTTAGGGAAGGCAGCTGTCGTGGCCGATGGCTTGTCGGTCGTGCCAAAGTTGGGAGCCATTGGTGGTGTAGAAACAAGAAAAAGGAGGAGCTCTGTATCCGAAAGAAGCGCGACTTGGGAAGGCCGGCGCAAATGGGAGAATGAGGGCAAATACAGAGGTAGCGAAGCCGAACTATAAGAGCATCGCTACCAGAATCTGGAGCCGCCTGGCTAAGATTTTGGATGGTCCGACCAGGAACTGTTCTATGATAGATCGCGTCATCTTCCGGCCCGTGTGCACAATCACCCCAATCATTTCCTTCTATTAGAAGGAATCTCGAATGCGTCGCCTTGCCTCAGCCAATCAGATCACGTGTGTGACGGCAGACATTCGAAAATGCCCTTTTGATTGGCGGATGCGGCTCCACCTGTCGAGATTCGCCAAGCCAATGGCGGAGGACTTTCGAGATTCGTCGACTCGGGATGAAAATGGAAAGGCAGTGGTCATGCCGCCGTGTGCGGAGACCTGGAGATTCAGCAAATGCAGAATGGAGTTACTGTATGGGAGAGATGAGGCCCTTGTGGCCAGGCGGGGAATCGTCTTCCGGAGCCTGTGGGTATTGGGAATCCACTCTCAGGCACCGGAAGACAATACCTCATCCAGGTTTCGACAGCTTCCATCCGTCGAGTGTGGACGTTGGTGCCGATGGGAACGCTCCTCAGTCGAAGATCTGTACTGTACTATGGAGTAGTACACCTGGCCCACTGGTGCCAGAACCTCGAGGTCGTCGGGGACAGCGCGCTCATCCAAATTACCGACTACCACCCCTGAAGCTACTATGTACATTAGTTGAGCGTAGCATATCGTCATCATTTTAGTAGTACATGTTTCATGGGGAATCCTCGTTGTTCGATAGTCCAGCGTACGCGCCAGACCGGGGAACTCCGCCATCTCCATATTGATGAGAGTCGTGTGATTTTATATGGAAGACTGCCTGCACGCTAGATGGAAGAGGAGAGGGATTGTGTCTCTCAGTCACTATCCGAGTCGCTACTGACGGCTGGGCTGCTTGCACCATTGGACGCAGCGGCCGGTGGCTCGTCGTCTTCGGATTTGCCTTCGCTCGCACCATTGTCGTTGCGTTGCCGTTTGTAGTGGCGCACGTGGTCATCGTCGTCCAGGCCTTCGTCATAGATGCCACCAACGTCGTAGAGAATCGCCTGGCGGCGTTCCTGTTCGATCTCCGAGTACGCACGGCGGTGCACAATCGCACCGCGGCGCCGCTTTTCTTCGCTCGCGAGTTTCGTCTTGCGCAGCTGAATGCGGTGGAGGACGTCCGCGTACGTAAACTGGTTCGACTCGGGGTCCAGCATAAAGATGACATGCTGCGAGTCTTCACGGGCACGCTGTATGGTAGAAAGACAATACTCAGATCACCACACTGGGACAGGGAGAGAAGAACGACTAGTACTCACGTTCTCGAGCACGTCGATGGACAACTGGTACTCGCGGTAGTAGGCAAACTTCTCGGTGTGCCGATCCTCGGACTCTTTCTGTTGAGGGGGACAGCAGGAAAAAAGAACGTCAGGGTTGTCTTGTCCATACAGAAAAGAGAGCTCCTCAAACACCAGTACCTCTTCTTCGTCGCGAGCGTTGGGCAGAAGAATCGAACCCTGGATCATGTCCGAGGTGGCGACCTTCTTCGTGACGCCACAGAGCAGCGCGCGGTTCTCGCGGTCAATGACGCTCTTGCCCTTGAGGTCTTGCGACGGCAGCAAATCGTATCCCTATAGTCAAAGCGAGTGAGTCGTGTCTCCAGGAGAAAGGTAGACCACCCATTTTGTAACCCATACCAGAATGGCATACTTGTTGGCCGCGAGCACTTCGTCGGGAAAGACGTCCCAGACTTTGGCAATCTTGAGCTTCTTATTGGACGGATGCACCAGTGTCTTGGCATTACTGACGTCGCGGAACGAATTCTCGGCCCGTTCTTCGAGCGAGTGCTGCACGACCTCGGCCAGCGCGTTCTCGGTGCCTTCGCGGAGCGCGCTCTGAATCTCGACCTCGCTCTTGAACTTGTGGGTCATCTCCGACAAGTCCGTGCCCATGTATTCCGTACGACGTAGCCACGTGACCGAGGGACGCGCCTTGGCCTTGGCGTTGCGACTGATCTCCTTCTTCATTAGCACTTCGCCGTCGCCGACTTCGAGCGGACCCGGGTTCTCGGGGGCCTCGTACTTTGCAGGATCAATGAGGTCAATATCGAGCCCCAAGTTGGACTCTTCGTGGACCTCGTACGTGTAGTCCATCTCCAATGTATTGGGCTTGTACTTGACCAACCTAGAGCCCGCCACCAATATTTGTCAGCCTTCTCTTCTCCACTACGTATGCGTGGATCCGTACGAATGCATACCTGTCGGTCTCGTGCGGGTACTGGAGAAACTTGGTGTCAAACGGCAAGTCCGGGAGCACGTTACGAAATTCCAAATTCGCGAGAAACTCCGACTGCTTGCCCAGCAGCGCGCGGCGCTTGGCCTGCGCGTGGCTCTCGAGGATCATGCGCGTGTGGTCGCGACGCGCCTTCAGCTTGTCCTCCTTGTACTTTTGGATCTTCTTGCGCTCGAGCTCGTACTGCGCGCGCTCTTCGGGCGTTGCATCCTTGCCCGGCGGCGCACGGCGCAGCTTCTCGTCGTTGCTCTTGCTGGAGGACGAACGGGAGGACGAGGACGACGAAGGAGCAGAGGAGGAGGAGCCAGAAGACGCTCCCCCTTCGCGCCTTCTCACATCTCCACTGCTGGTGCTGGGCTGCTTCGCGACGTCCGCCATGGAGGGAGAGAGACTCGGGTCTTGCTACTAACGCACGCGGGGCCTTTTTCGCGATCGCGCCTCCCCTCCACGGTCAGGAACCCGTACTTAGTGGGGGTGGGAGAAACTGAACACTAAAGTTCGGTTGGTTAGAAACGTGGTTTCTATCGCCACTTCAGACTGATAAATTACGGTCTAGTGTAATTTACACCGAGTAACCTCCGCTTCGTACCCAGGTTACCCACAACTTGAAGCTCCTCATCGACCGTCGAAGCTGGTCATTTGACCGACGCCAGCCGACAAGGGACTCCATCCGACGACTGGCGGCATAGGCGACAGAGGCGCCAGTCCCATTGCTTGCGATATACCACCAGCTACTGAAGCACCCCTTCCCTGTCCCGCCACTTCTGCTCTTCCTCTGCGCCTTACCCCTCGCGGTGTGACTGTATACGAGCGCGACTAGCTTCAGAAATGCGGCGCGTGCTCAAGCTCATTCTCCACCACCCGACGCAGCTCTGGGCGGCGCTACTATTCCTCTGTATATTCTACGGCTACGCGCGCGTGCTCGTCGCGCAGTTTCTCATCGGCGCGATCCAGTATTCGATCCGCAAGTACCCGGCCAACTTTCCGCACGCCGTCTTCTTTCCGCTCTTTTACACGAGCATCACGGTGGCGTTTTTCGCGGCCATTTACCACGATCTCGTGGTGCTCCACTCGGGCTCGTGGAAGTACGTACTACCGATCCCATTGAGCGTGAACGGGCGGCTGTTCCGTATCGTGGGCGTGCCATTGTACGCGTGTGCGATCGGCATTGCCGAGGCCGTGCAGGCCTTTCGCAATCCCTTCATGAAGAGCGACCTCAGTCGCCTCGCGTCCTACCTGCAAATGCTCCATGACAATGCGTTTCTCGACGACCACAAGCTGCGTGACCTCATGTTCGACATCAAGTGGAACGCCTGGTGGCTCAAGACGTCCAACCCCACAGCGCTCTCGTACGTGCGGCTGCCCATCGAGGTGCTGCTCGCCATCGCTGTGTGCACCATCTACGCCATCTCTCTCTTCTGCAGGGAACCCCACCATGGTACTGCAATGCCCTATATTATCGTAGGCGACTATTGGTAATTTTGATCTATTGCTATTCGCTATTGTATCTGTAGACGGAGAAGAACTCCGGGACGCGACGCGCAACCACGACTTGCTGCGGATCCGCGCGGCGCTCACGCGTGGCACGAACGTCAACTCGAAAGGAAGCGACGGTGCCACGGCGCTCCACATTTGCGGCCAACAGGCCATGGGCACCGTGGCCAAGATCTTGCTCGAGCACAAGGCCGACCCGAACGCACGGGACCGCTTGGGCTTTACGCCTCTCCACTGGGCCGTGCAAATGCGACGAGAGGAAGTGTCACCCGCGAACCGTCTCGAGATCATCCGCTTGCTGCTCGCGAATGGAGCCGACGTGGCACTTGGGGACGCCAAGGGACGCACGCCGTTGACGATCGCACGCAAGAAAGAGAACGGACCGGCGCTTGAGGTGCTGCGCGAAGTGCTGGGGGACGACGTCGTCGGAACGGGCGACGGTGATGACGTTGTGGAGACGGAGACTGCACCGGACAGTAGCAGTAACAGTAGCGTGGATAACACTCAACAAGGCGGATGAGATCGCTCTTCCGTTTTGTTTCTGTCTATCGTCGATTGAAGCCCGTGCAATCCGTCTCGACCAACTGTACCATACGCACACACTGTCAGTTCTCGTCCTAGCACCGCAGCTTGATGGGGAAGAAAACTACGCACCAGCATCAGCGTTTGTTCCAGATCCCTCTTGGTCTCGTACACGGGGAGATCCAGTCTACAGTGGACAAGAAGTGAGTACATCACTCATACCTCATGCTCAGGAGATACACCTCCACGCACCTGTTGAAGCACGTGCTCGCGTGCGGCAGCGTCGAGTACGTTTTTGCGGCGATATCCACGAGCTGGATCGTGAATGGTTGTAGGGTGCCGTCCAGGCTCGTGAGCGCCGCAAAGCCTTCGACGGGCACGCCGCTCGAGCCAGTCACGTACTGCAAGAGACGACTGCGCTTGCGCTGGTCAAAGTCGTCGACAACTTCCCAGAACCAGTCGACGATCTGCTGCTCCTGCGCCGCATCATGGCCGAGCATGCCCACGTTCGTGTGGGCCTGCCAGTCGAGCAAGTCAATCTCGGCGAGCCCGGAGAGCACAAGGTCGAGCTCCTTGTGGTCGAACGCGTGGAGCGGCGTGGTCGGCAGCACGCTGCGGAAGCCGTCGCGAATCGCGCTCAGCTCGTCCTCGACACTGTCGAATAAATAGTACTGCACAAGCAGTTCGACGTACTTGTGCTTGTTAGCATCGGTCACGGCGATCTCGGCGCCGTGCGAAATGAGATCGCGATCGGCCACACTGAACGTGAGGCTCAGCTCATCGGTGTGGTCGTTCGCGAGGATATAGTTAACACTGGTATAGATCTGGTCGTCCAGGAAGCGGAGATCCTCGAGCGAGAGCGGGCTACCCAAGAGGTGCTTGAGCAGCGGCGTCGCGAGCCGGACGTTCACCACGAGTCCTTCCAGCAGTGCCTTGGCGAGGAACATGCCAAAGAACCTGTACATTTGCAGTTCGCTATTGGACTTCCGCGTCGGTGTGCGATGGATCCAGTAGCCGCTGTCTACGGAGGACGCCGTGCGCTTGAAGAGACCGAGCGTTTCGGCAAAGAGCTCTTTGCACACAAGCTGCAGCCACTCGCGCAAGATCCCGCCACCGTCAATGCCCGGCTCGTCCATAAAGTCCACACGAAGGTGGCGCCGCAGCGTCACCGGGGGTGTCACCTGGAAGATCTGCACAGTCTGCTTGAGCACGCGGTCGCGGTGGACATCTAAAGAACGCAGCGTTACGGGTGAGGATGACGGTCACATGGGAAAGACAAAGATCGAGCTGAGCCCGTACGGATCGTGAAGAGCTCGTCGCGCATCATGTGTCGCAGCTTGAGCAGTTGCTGGTGGAACCACCGTAGGCGATCATCGAACGGCAGCGGCGCGATTTTCTGTAGCATACACAACGACAGACCCCGTCAGCGGCCGGCGAAGAGCACGGTCTGTAGACATATGAATACCCATGCCTACCTGAAGCGACCGCCACTGCTTGTACGGGTGGGAACTGAAGACGGCCTGCTCTACCGGGTGCCACACGGTTACGGCCTGCTTCTCCTGGAGCACAAAGAACCCGTCGACGGGCGCCGTCGACTGGACACCACCCACTCTGAACATCTCGAGCGACGCGAGGTCATTCACGCGCATGAGCGCGCCACGCAAGACCGGGATGCGGCGCACGTCGTCGGCGCGGAACCGCATCCACCGCACCCCGTGCTTGTCGAGACAGCGCTTCCACTCGAGCCGCTCGCTCGCGGCGCGCTGATCCTCGGTCCACTCTTCGTCGTCTCTTCGCGCTGCCGCTGCAAACCCACCCAACGAGTGTGCCTTGCCCCGTGGCGTCTCAATCATCACGTAGACATTGCCGTCGGTCTGGGGAGAAGACGAAACTTTCTCCTCGTGCTGCGTCGCTGTCGAGGCCTCGACGTCCGCCTCCTTGTCTGCCATATCACCACGATCAAAACGATCGTCAGTACCGTAGCTCCTCATAAAGAGACGACGAAACGCACCGTGGAATTCGGATTTGCACAGCACGCAGAATCGCCGCAGCGATGAGTTCGTGTGAAGGCAGACGGCACACGTCCACTCCTTGGTCCTGTGATGAAGAAAGCAACGGGCCACGCTTTAGAGCGAGCGAAGACAGAAGTGGGGATGTCCATTGCACGTACGTTGGTTCGAGAAACGCGCGCAGCGGCTCGCGCGCGCGCTTGCGCGAGCAGCAGTCGAGCCAGCCGCGCCACGTGATGACGCACATGAGCACGACCACGAACGAGCCAAACGCCGAGCCAATGGCCGCCTGCAAACCCATGCGCGAGCTCGAGCCGTCGCCGTGGTAATAGCTGTCATCGTCGCCATAGTCGCCCGCATCCCAATACGTTTCGTTCACTATAGTAATACCACCAGCGAAATATTTTAATCAGTCGATCGCTCGGTATCCGAGTGGCACGCTTTCCCATCCTTTAATATTGCGCGTCGTTTCCCTCCGATACTCACCGGTACACGGGATCGTGGGGGCCGCATTGCTGCCGTAGAATCCGGGAAGACACGTGCCGCACCACGACGCCGCCGAGCCGTTCGCCAGCGGCTCGCAGCCGACCGTCTTGCGGTGCAGACTCGCGCAGTCGGCGTGGCACGCCTCGTGCATCGGGTGATCGTCATCCTTCCAGCCCCTGAAACTGGACGTGGCGGCCTGCGCCAGCGCCAACGCGAGCGCGCCGACCACGACCAGCGCGCGCGTGGGGAGCGTCATGCTGGGCGTCTGTGGATAACGTGTGGATAGCAAATTGGCGGAAGACTGTCCTTGCCATCCACTTTAGAATTGGACCAATGCTGGAGATTGGCAGGAACAGCGGTCAACGTATACAGTAATCACGAGTCCCCACGCGCCGTGGTCGATGCAGTTGCTCTCTCTTTACTCACAGGCCCCTGTCCGTGGGCTGTCCACTCTTCTTCATGACTTCGCGTCAAGAAATTCCTGTCGGTACTGTATCGGCGAAAGTTCAAGCGGACGGAAAGCAAGCGACATGTCTTCATCCATCCAAAAGCCCAAAAAACCAGTCTCATCTCAGACTGTCTGGACGGACAGTAATACAGTTCACTTCCCCATGAGAAAGAGTGCCCATCTGTATATATTTATTCAGTATATAGAGTGTTCTCATCCCTCTATATGAAGTAACTTACAGGGAGAGATTGTGCAGTAAATTCATTATTATAGGTCAATCGATTACAGAGATTCCACAATAGGAATACAATGAGTGATACACGGGCAATCCGTGTGGGCAGGCTGCGGCGCGTCATTATGTCGCGAGGTTCAACGAGGCTGATGATTTATTGCCTGTGATCAGGAAGGGAAGGACCAGAAGAATCATCTCGACGCGCACCACAATGAATGCGTGAGTGCGTGAGCTGACAGTGAGAGGTCCATGGGTAAATTGGGGGGGAAATTGAGTTCTTTTTCATGGATAGATGCTCACATGGAAATGGAAAGAGCACCACTCGTGTGCTCGTTCCACTCCATTTGGGGGGGGGGGGGGGGGG
>JAADVZ010000194.1:0-43183 GCA_023335925.1 Pythium phragmitis | reverse complement strand
CCCCCCCCCCCCCTCCCTCGGTGGAAGCTTTCGAGGCCGTCGAGTTGAATCTTCGAGAGTGCGTAGTCTGGCTCACAAAATCCACAGGAGGGATCATAATTGTGACACAATACAGTCCGTTTGACGAGGCGTAACTCCTATAAATCAGTGCAACGCGTCATTCAGTAAATATGTTTAATTTGCTTCGAAAATGCATTACCGTTCTATCCACTTCCTACTGGGGTGCTCCTGATGGCAAACAGGACTAGAACTTTCAAGCACAGCAGTGAAAATGATCATTCTTGGAAGCCTCAGGCCCAGTTGACGTACTCGAGTGGAACCTCTTGAGCTGCCGTCTTCGTAAGACTGAACATGGTCATTCGGAGATCTCCCCTAGGTGAACTTTGTGGTGCGAGAATCGGGTCCCACTTCAAGTCACATCAGTCAGTGGCCAAGAGACCGGCGTCAACACGTCCGGAAGACTACCACGATGGTCAAGGACAGGACGTTCAACCAGTAGCGCGTATCCGTTGCTGGTGTCTGCCCTGACCTACGAGCAAGTCGGGCTGAGTGCAGCCCTTCTGTGACAGCATACTACGGTGGAGTGGGCCGAGAGGGTTAGAGAGATTCATCTCTTTGCAGTCAAGCTGTTGCGCCCGACCGACGGTGCAAACCGTATCCACCTGCGATTGTGTACAGTCCTTATGTCATATGCTCTTTACACGACGGCCGCGACGCTGTCGCCGAGCGTGTTCGTGGCCGTGACGCGCACGGCGTAGTCGCGGCCAGGGAAGAGATCAGTGATCGTGAACGCGCGCAAATTAAACAGCTTGAGCTGCCACGCGACGCTGTCAAATGCCACGGGCAGCTGACACGCAATGCCACTTGCCACAGCAAGCGCCGCGTCTGTCGCGTCCAACGTGATGCTCGTGCCGGCGATCGCCAGCGTCTTCAGCACGCACTTGCGGCCGACGCTCGCCGGTGTCAGCGACGTGGCCGCCACAGGCGGCACCAGCACTTCCTCGACGATCACGTAGCTGCCGGCCACGAACTTGCCGGCCAGTGGCGTCGTGACTGTGAGCGTCGTGCCGGCCAGCTTCTGCACACAGGCCGTGCACAAGATGCGCGCGTGGCTGCCCAGCACGACATTGTCGCTGCCGTCGTTCGGGTCCACGAGCGTCGCGAGCGCAAGCTGCAGCGCCTGCGGTGCCATGCCGTTGGCGAGCGCCGTCGCATCGTCGATCGTCTGCCTGCCAATGGGCTCGAGCAGCGACGCTGCGCACTCGTTATTGCTGCCGTCAATCTTGCCCTGCGGCAGCTTGGCGTCCTGGCCGGGGCCGAACCGCACGCGGTCCACCGCAATCGTGCCTGGAAAGCTGTTGCAGTTCGCGTCCGTCTTGTCGATCTGGAAGAGCGGGATTTGCAGCGGGAACGACGACGTGGCCGTCGTCACGGGCGTGACAAACGTGACCGTGTACGTGTGGCCATAGTCCCACGCGGCCGAGTCGTCGCCAAAGCGTGCGACTTGCGCCGTCACGTACACGCCGCCCAGCGCTCGCACGGCCGTCTCAAGCTCAGCGGCCGTAGCGCGCCAGTCCAGACATGCCACGAGCGTCGACGCACCGAGAAGCAGCTTGAATTTCGCGCCGGCCGCCGCCAGCGCAGTGTGGCTCAGCGTGAGGCTCTGCACGTCGCTGCGCTCGCCGCACGAGCTCGTAAAAGACGCCCCGACGTCCCACTCGACGCGGTACGACGTCACGGGCGAGCCACCCGCACTCTCGGGCTCTTCCCAAACGACCAGCAGACTCGCACTGGCGAGCCGCGTGCGCACGCTGAGCGACTGCGGCACGGTGGGCACACGCGCGGCCGGCACGACGCCACGGGCCTCCGGCTGCGCGAGCCGAAAGGCGCCATAGCCCAGGCTGTTGTAGGCCGCGACGCGCACGCTGTAGGTGGCGCCGGGCGTGAGTCCGCTCATCAAGTACGAGTAGGACAGCCGACCGATCACGCGCTGCGGTCGGCCCTTGCGGACTTCGTTCACAGAGAGCGTGAGTCCCGTCGAGACACTCCCCGTGACGAGCAGCGGCACGTCGCCGTGCGTGGTCAGGAACGCAATCTCGATGGCCGCCAACGGGTTCACGAGGCACAGCGTTGTCTGTGCCGTGTCGCGAAACGTGACGGCCACGCGCCCGGCGACCAGCACGTCGTTCAGTGCCTGCTGCAACGCACTGGCGTCGCCAGTGGCGGCGATGGGCGCCGTCGTCATGCCCATGAACGTCAGCGTAAACGTCTGCAGAGCCGTGGGCGCGGCTGCGCTCGTGCACAAGAGCGTCTGCACTTCCTGAACCGAGCCGACGGCGGCACTAGCGGCGATCGTATTCGTGAGCTTGGGGAGACACGTGCTGCGCTGGGCCGTGGTGCACACCAAGAGGTTTTTGGCCGCGACCTGGAGCTTGTGGGACTTGCGCGAGTCGAGCCGAGAGAGGCGAAAGCCGTGCTGGTCACCGGCGCCAAAGAGCGTCTGGCCGGCGAGCGTCACGATCCACGTGTACCCGTTCGTATCGAGCACGCGCGAGACGCGGACGCCACCGCCGTCGTTGTTCTCGATAGTCGAGAGGTTCCGCAGCGCGGCTTCCATTGCGACCGCCGACGTGTCGAACGCGAGCTGCCGCGTCCACTGGCCGTCAAAGCCGACCTGAAACGTGCCCGACAGGAACGGGTACGTGCCGGCGACCGGCGCCGATACGCTGATGGTCTGCACGTCGGCCACGCCAGCGGGGCTCTCGAGGTGGTGCACAATCTGCGACTGCTTGGCGCCGCCGTTCACCGTCGCGCTCCACCACTCGACCTTGTACTCGCTCACGTCCAGTCCGCCATCTTCGCGCGGGTACGCCCACTCGACGCGGGCCTCCGAGTCCGAGACAACCTCGACCCGCGGGTGCGAGACCACGCCCGGGAGCTGGTTCGTCGGCTGCACGGACGACGGTACGGGCACGGCCGCGTCGCCGAGCCCCACGGCGTTGCGTGCACGCACGCGCGCAAAGAGCGAGAGCCCTGGTGCGGCCATCGACTCGAGCACGAGCTCATTGTACGGTGTGACGGCGATGCGCGCGTCCTGCGCCGCCTGGAGACGGAACCCGTTGGCAACGATTGTCGGCGCCGCAATGCCGTCGTCATGAAACGCCACGTGCGTGACACGCCAGTCGAAGCCGTGCTTGTTGACGGCGCGCGAGACGGCGACGTTCGAGACACTGCTGAGCTGCTCGAGCGCGGCGCGCACGTCCACGTCGCTGGCGTCAAACGGCAGCGCCACGGTCGTCGGTGCTCTGTAAATGGTCGCATAGCTGTCCTGGAAGCGGCCGGCCGTGGGGGGCACCATGGCAGCCACGCCCGTGCCGCTAAAGGCACTGCAGCCGTTCGTGCCAACGTCCTGGACCACAAGCGTGGGCAGCTTGCCACGCACACTCGGGCCAAGAAACTCGATCGTATACGTGAGCACGGTCGGCGCCGTCGTGAGCGTGCGCGTGACGCGCACGTCGTCGAGCGCCTCGAGCGCCTCGAGCTCGGCCTCCAGGGCCGAGATGTCGCGCGCCGCGTCGGCCGAGAGCGGTCCGCTGGACCAGAGCAGGCAGCCCACGTCGTCGTTGAGGTTGGCGCCGCCGTTGCCGCCGCGCAGCGTCGTCGCCGTCGTCTCGTCGCCAAACTGGAGTCGAAAGCCGCCCTGTCCGTGGTCCAGATCGCCCGTAGTTGTCGCGAACGTGAGCGTCTGGATCTCGCGCGTCGCCGAACGAAGCGAGTCGCTCGTGAGGCTCACGGACGTGGCAAACGCCGCGACGTCTCCGAGTTGAAGCGCGTCCACGGCCGCGGCCATGGCACAGTCGCACGTGGCACCGGCGCACTTGCCACGCACGCGGTAGATCGGTCCGCTGTTCGGATCGCCCAGGCGAATGTAGTCGCCACACTCGATAGGCAGCACGTTTACGAGCGAGATCTGGTCCGTGAGGCTGCCGCCATTGGCGACCGACGCCGCGAGGTTCACGGCCACGCCCACAGACGTATCCAGCTGAAACAGCGGCAGCGGATCCGAGAGCGGCGCCAACTGCGCGGCCAGCGCGGCAAGTGCCGCCGCGTCCAGCCGCGCCCACGGATCACGAACGGCACAGAGCGGCAGCACGGCCGGGCCCCAGTGCACGTACACGGCCTGATTGGCCGCCGTGAGCAGCGCCGGCGCGCACGCGTGGCTAATCTTGAGTTTCGTCGTGCTCACGACCTGCTGAATGGTCGCGCCTTGGCACGACGCGCCGATCGAGAGCACCGTGGCCTGGACCACGTAGGCACTCATGGCCGGCGTCAGCGCCGCCGCGAGCGTGAGCTCTTTGGTCGCGTCGTTGTATGACGCCGACAGCACCGTGGTGACGCCGTCCGTGAGCGGGAACTTGACGGCGCTGTCGAGACACACGCACGCGTCGCTGTTGCGCACGCGCACAAGCTCGCCGCGGGAAAACACCATCGAGAAATCGGCACCGCCAATGCCCGTTAGTGGGGACGGCGCCACGCGCGTGAGAAAGCCCAGCGTACTTGTTAGTAACGCGGCGCTCGCGTACGCGTCGATCTGGACGCGAAAATCGCCCTGGAAGCCCCGCGCATCGTCGATCGTCGACAGCGTGAACGAGCTGCTCGGAGTGAACGGTCCCGTGTGGGCCGACGTCGTGACGCGATGGAACGTCGTCGACGGCGCGAGCGTGCGGGTCGTTTTCAGCGAGCTGTTGAACTGGAACGTCGTGTCGGCCTCGACGACGTACTGCGTCACGCGCTGGCCGCCCGAGACTGCGACTTGGTCATAGGCCAACGCAACTTTGGTGCGTGACAGCGTGCGCAGTCGGACATTGTCCATGGCCAACGGCACGCGCGTGGGCGCGAGGCTGGTTTGGATCGGCACGCCCGTCGTGGCGTCAACCACACTGGCCGAGGCGAAGCCACCGATGCCACGGTCGTTCTGCGCGGCCACGCGCACGTAGTAGGCCGTGCCCGTCGTGAGCTGCGTGATATTGAAGGCCAGGGCCGCGTCACTCGGCGCCGGTGCGACCGCGGGCACGACGGCCGAGCCAAACGCCAGCGGCGCCTGGCCGGGCTGCTGCACGGCGACGCTCACGTCGGCATTGTTGGTGCCGACCACTTGGCGGTCGTTGACGACCAGCAGCGGCAGCGCCGCGGGCGACGGCATGTGACTCGAGAACGTGATGAGCCAGCGGAAGTTGTTACTCGCGACCACGCCGACCTGCACGCGCTCGACGTGGACGAGCCCGACGAGACTCGGCAGCAGTTCCAGCGCGGCTTTCATGGCACTGGGCGTGGCATCAAACGTGAGCGGCGTCGTCTTCCACGGCGTCAAGACCGCCACGCCCGTCTTGGTATTGCCAGCGTAGTTGATGGGCGTCGCGCCAAGCGCCGCCGACAGCGAGGTCGCAACGTTCGCGGCGTCGGCCAGCGGCACTCGCGTCGGTGTGAACTGTCCAGTGGACGCCACGAGGTACGAACGCGCGTCCAGCACAATGAGGTCCCCGCGCATAAGCAGACCCGTGAGGTCGGCCGACGTTGTGATAAAGTTCTGGCCCTGCACGACGCTCGCTGTGCCCGGAAGCGTGCGGAAGTCAGCGACCGAGCCGAACGCGAGCGTAAACGACCCGCCCGTGATCGTCCCCGTAGACTCGACGCGCTGGATGGTCTGCTGTCCAAAGAACGGCGCCGCCAGTGCCCTCTGGAACCACTCGATGCGGTAGCTGGTGATGGCGACCCACGCGTCCGACGGCGCTCGCCACCGCACGGTCAGCACCGTCCCGAGCGGCGCGAGCTGCTGGTTGTTCTCGAGCGTCACGTCGCGTGGAAGGCTGGGTTTGCCGCGCGGCATCTCACGCTCGGGCGTCGTGCCCATGGGCAGTCCGCCGCCGACCTCGGCGTTCATGGCGAAGACGCGCACGTAGTAAAACGTGCCGCTCGTGAGCCCCGTGATGAGAAACTGACCGCCAATGGTGGCTCCGCCCGTCGTGACGACGGCCTCGCCCAGCGCGTCGCCGTTCGTGCCGCTGTCAAACGAGTTCATTGTGTCCCACTCGATCGCGTACGCCGTCACGGGCGAGCCGCCGTCAAATCTGGGTGGCCCATAAGCCACGAGCAGCGACGTCGCGCCGGCGAGCGTGAGTACGGGCTTGGAGACCGCGCTGAAGAGCGAGCTCGGCGTCGTCGGCGCTTCAAACGGCACGCGCAGCGAGGCGGGCGCACTGAGCCGGCGAAGACCGTAGCCCAGGTCATTGAACGCCGCGACGCGCGTGTAGTACGTCGTGCCCGGTGTGAGTCCCTGGATCACGTACCGAAACGGCACGGTCGACGACGGCGTCGCAGCGACGACGCCACACGACGCACGACCGCTGGCTCCGCCCACGGTCGGACAGTAGAGATTCGCATTGAGACTGCCCACCTGGCCGCCCTGGGCGACCTGCGAACTGATCGAGACACTCGCCTGGCCGAGCTCGGCCGTGAGCCGGTGGTCCGCGACAGTGAAGGACGGCACGTTGCCGAGCTCCGAGAGAAACGTGACGAGCCACGTGCACTCGTTCTTGGCCGTGCAGACGCCGCCATTGCCGAGCGTGACGCGGACGCTGCCGACGTTGGGCAGGTTCTGTAGCACGTCCGTAAGCTGCGCCGCGGTCGCGTCAAAGCGGATGGACGACGTCGTGAAGACGCCCTGCACTTGGCAGTCGAGACACGCAGTCGTGTCCAACTGCAGGCGGAACGCGCCCGAGAGTTTCCCGACCGACGACGACGCCGTGGAAATGACTTGCACGTGGGGCTGGAAGCCCGCGGTCCAGTCGGCCGTGGCCCACTCGACAAGGTACTTGGAGATGGCCTGGCCGCCACCGCCATTCACGTCCGTGGGCAGCATGATCTTGGGCGGCACGAACCGCACAACGAGCGAACTGACACGGTCCGCTGGCACGTCGCTCTCGGTCGCGGTCAGCACGCTCAGCGTCACGTCCGGTGACGGCGGCGGATCGCTCGTCACGATGGGTGCAAACGCCAGCGCGTCACTGGGCACACCATACCCGAGCGAGTTGTGGGCCGTCACGCGCACGTAGATGGGCACGCCCATGGCGAGGCCCGTGAGCTGGTAGGGAAACGCCGCGCGGCGGTGGAGCGACAGCGTCTTGCCCGTGAATGGCACGCAGTTGTGGCCCGCGGCGACGCTGACAGAGGTCGTCGACACGACTGCCGAGACGGTCACGTGGCAGTTGGTCGTGCCCTGGTCCACGGTCACGACGTCTCCGATGCGGACGATCGTGTCGCTGTTGGGGTTCGTGATCGTGAGTGCGTTGGCGGCGCTGAGGTCCGTGACGCAGCTCGCACACAGTGGCTTGGTCGCCCACAGCGACGGCGCCGTCGCGGCCAGCGTCACGAGCGCGCTCTGCTTCCCCGAGGACGAAAAGGTCGGCAGCGTGTCCCACTCGACGCGGAACCAGTCGACGCCCTCGAGGCCCTGCCACTCGTTCGAGTCGGCAAACGAGATCCACGCCGAGTTCTTGGTAAAGCCGTGCTCGTTCGAGACGCCGCCACCGCCCGCACCCGTGAGCAGTTGGTCGGGGACACGCACCGTCGGCACGGCCGGCAGCTGACGCGTCACGATAGCAGCCGTACTCGACGGGGAGGCCGCGGTACACGCCTCGATGCCGTCGTCACAGACGGGCGTCGCGACGGTTGCCGTACTGCTGATGCCCTCACCGTTTTGGGCACGCAGCCGCACGCTGTAGACCGTGTTGGGCGTGAGGCCGGCCAACGCCGTCGCAAACGCAGCGGTCGCGCCAGCCTGGACTGCATCGCTCGGTGCCACCGATACGAATCCGCTGCCAGTGTCGTGGAGAGCATCGACGTTGACGGCGCTGCCCGTGAATGCGTCGCAGCCGTGGTTGCCATCGACCGTGTAGACGATCTGGCCGTTGGCCCACGGCGTCTGCACGGCGCGCACGACCAGCAAGCACGGCGGCGTGAGGCTGCTGAGCCGCACGAGCCTGCCCGCTGCGATGGCAATGTTGGACGACAGCGTGAGCTTGCGTGGCGCGACGCCATTGCCCGCGAGGTCGGTTGCGCACCCGGCACACAGCGCGACAGTCGCGAACGCGTCGACGGAAAACTCAACGAGGTAGGCCCGCACGGGCGAGCCGTTGGTCGTGGCCGGCGCACGCCACTTGACGTTGAGCTTGGTGCGGTCGGCACGATCGCTCGCGACGGTCACGGCGAGCGGTGCGCTCGGAGGCGCGGCGGCCGCGAGCGCCGAAGCGCCATTCACACAGGGCAGATCGTGGCACGTGGCAGTCGCCGAGCGCGCGGTACCGACGCCAACGGCGTTCACCGCCGCGACACGAATAAAGTAGGGCACTCCGGGCACCACGGCGCCGCTGGCCAGCTCAGAAGCCGTCCAAGCCGTGCCCACGACGCTCGTGCAGCCGGCTGAGCCATCGGTCGCGACAACCTGGAGTGACGGACTGGGCCGCGGAAACGCAAACGCCGTGCCCGTGAACGTCACGAGGAATTTCGTGCCAAAGGCCGAGTCCACGGCGACCGAGAGGTCGTCGCCGAGCAGCGTCTCGAGCGCCGTCTCGAGTGCGGCCGCCGTCAGCGTCGTGGTCGCAAGGCAAGTCGACTGCGGTCGCGTGTGGACGGTGTACGTGCCATCTGCGAGTCCACAGCGCGTCTTGCCACCGAGCGTCTCCGAGGCAATGCCAAGGCGCGTGGCGCCGCCCAGCGCTGCGGTCGTCGCGGCGGCGACCTGGAACTTGCAGGGCGTCGCGCCATCGCGGTTCACGACAAAGAAGGCGCCCGTGCCGAGCACCGTCTTGAGGTCCGGCGTCGACCCCGTGTAGTCAATGTAGGCGCGATTCGCGGCCGGATCAAACGCCAGCGTGCATGCCGCGCACACTTGCACCGTGAACTCGGCGTCCGGGAGCACGACCGCGAGGCGAAACGACCCGGCCGTGGTGTCGGGCGAAAGCGCGAGCGACTGGACCGCCGCGCCCAGCGGGAACATGCAGGGCGACGCTGCACACGACCGCGGCTGGTTGGCCGTGGCCGAGACCATGCGCACGTCGAACCGCTGCGGCGTCGCCGTGAAGTCGGCGCTCGTGTCCCACATGACGCGATAGTGCGTGACCAGCGCGCCGCCGTCGCGTGCCGTGAAGCCGAGAGCGTTCACCGTGGGCTCGGTGAAGAGCACTTCAATCTGCGACGCAATGTCGCGCGTGCTCACCTGCATAGTCACGGTCGTGGGCTGGAACGGCACCTGCGCGACTGGCGTGAGGCTCTCGGCCGTGGCCAGCGGAGCGTAGCCGTTCGCACTGTCCAGCACAACGGCGAGCACGGGGGACGAGTACGCTCGGTTCTTGTCAGGCTGCGTCGCCAGATCGCCATTGTAGGCGGCGACCCGGACATAGTATGCCGTGCCCGTCGTGAGTCCTCGGATCGTGTAGGTCGTCGCGACCACCACTTGCGTGAACGCGGCGGCAGTCGCATAGGTCGCGTCGTTGAACCGCGCGATTCCTCTGGCAAAGTCGGGGGTATCGCTCCACTCGACGAGGTATTTCGTTGCCGCGTACAAAACCGGGGGGTCCCAACTCACGCCCAGCGACGTGCTGTCGACGATAGAGCACTTGACGTTGGTCGGTCCCACTGACGGCATCGCCTGCGGCTTGATGAACGTCGGCAACGGATACGCCACGCCCGCGCGTACGGCGTACACTGTGAAGTCTCCCACGACAATCGGTCCAGCGGGTGCCGCGTCGAGAGCGATCTGAAGCGTTCCCAGCGAAGAGGGAGAGATCCCTTCTCTCGACATAGTCGTGAACGTGATCGTCCACTCGAGCCGGAACTCGAACGGCGTGTCGACCAGCGAGTCGTCAAACGGCGTGGCCGCCGTGCCCTTGGACGCATCCGCGCGCGTCACGGCGACCGCACCGACCTGGGGAAGAGCGCTCAGCGCCGCGGCCAACGTGTCGGCATCGGCGTTGGCTTTGATTGACACGGTCTTCGTCGTCGCATAGTTGCTAAACGACAGCGTGAAGCTCTGTGGCGTCGCCAGTGCTGCCGTGAGGTCGGCGGCCTTGACGACGACGCGATCAATCCGCTCGTGTGTGTCGATCGCCATGGCCAGTGCGCTGGGCTCGCCAAAGCCCAGCGAATTGTACGCGAGCACGCGCACGTAAAAGCTCTGCGCGCTGTTGAGGTTGCGCACTACAAGCGAGAACGCGTCCGCTAGTCCTCCTCCTCCGCCACTGGCGTCGGCAGCGACGTCCCAGACGGAAGAGCGGCTCGCCCATGCACTCAGCGCGTCGACCGCGACAATCTCCGAGCCAGCGAGGATGCTTTGCTGGTCAAACTGGGTCGTGACGTCCCACTGGACTTTGTACTGCGTGACAGCGAGCCCGCCAGAGAAGAGCGGCGCGCGCCACGAGACGCCCAGCGCGTCCACGCCTAGCGGTGTCACGACAACGTCCCGCGGTGCCGTCGGCGGACGCTGCTTGGGCTGGAACGACCGTGGCGGCTGCAAAAAGGTCGCGGTTTGGAACTTCTCGTTGGCCGCCACGAACCGCAAGTCGTAGTTGGACGTGGCGGACAGAAACGCACCTCCAATACTAGCCCGCGTGGGCAGCCCGCCCCTGCGAGCTTCCTTCACGCGTACGCAGGACGCTGTGCCTGTGAGCGACCCGCCACATGCCAACGTAGTAAACACTGCAGCGTCGGTCGACACGAGCATCAGTGGGACGTCCTCCATCTCCGTAACAAACGTGATGCGCCACTTGACGCCGTACTCCTGCCGCACACTCGCACTCGCGCGAGTCTTGATGGGCTCTGTACTCACAGAGATCTCTCGCACCGTCGAGAGCCCTTCTAGCGCCATGCGGATCGTCTCGGAAGACGCGTCCACGGCGATGCCCGGCGTCACGTCGCCACAAAAGCTGAGCACGACGGTGCCGCCCAGGTCGACACGCGATCGCGAGAAGAGAAAGACCTCCTGAACTTCGGTCACGGGCCGAACGACCACAGTCTGCTCCGCTGGTAACGATACGGAAGAAGCAAAGCTCACCAGCGCGCCCTTGACTCGCTCGTCGATCGAGATGGTCGCGTCGGCTCCCTGTAGGTTTTTGGCGCCGTCTGCGACTACGAGTGCGGGCATGTCGCCCCGGTCAGCCTTGAACGTCACAGTCCACTCAAAGCCGAAGCCGCCCAGCAAAACACTGCGGCGACTGACTGAGTCGACGGCGTCGCTGATGCTCGGCAAACTCGCGATTATAATGTCTTGAAGCGCGGCGGCCGCCACGTCCCACGAGATCAGCGGCGTGCGTTCGAGCGTGCCGTCCACGCCGAGCGAAAAGGACCCACCGAGTTTGGTCAGCTGGCTCAGCACGCGAACCGTTTGCTGTTCGGCCGTCCCACGCTTGGCGTCGACCTGGATCTGGACCTGCGTGAGCCGGGAGCCACCCATATTCATCGGTGGCGTCCATGACGCGAGCAGACCTTGCGACGAGATGGGCTCGACACTGACATCCTGTGGTGCGTCGGGACGGCCCTGAGCCATCACGACGGCTGGTGTCGAGTACATGGTCTCGCCATAGACGTTGCCGACGCCGTTCCACGCCGACACGCGCACGTGGTACGCGACACCCGCCACGATGCCGTCCGTGAGATTGACCTGGGCAAGCCCGTCTTTCGTCGCAAGCGATGCCAGCGGCACGACCGTCGACCTGTAAAACTTGCTCTTCATCACGGGTCGTTTCGCGGCCTTGGCGCGCGCCGCCACGCACGTGAAGGTGGCCGACGCTGTTGAGCTCTTCAACTCGGCGCCATCACACGCCACGAGCGGCTGGGACGCGGCCAAGTTGGTCAGATACACGATCGTGTACTGGAATCCCGAGACGGCACTGAGCGCCGTCTTGAAGACCCGCACGGACCCCGGCGTGCCGAGCTTTTCGAGCTCGCGTTCGACGGCAGTCTCACTGGCATTCCACGGCAGCGGCAGAGTCTGGGCCGCCTGGTATCCAATCTTGAAGGTGCCGCCCAGCGTTCCAGCCGACGCCGAGACAGTCACGGTCTGCTGCTCATAGCCATTCCAGCCCTTGATGACCGTGACGACTTCGAGCTTGGCGTTCGTGCCCGTCAGCGACGTCGTGGGCGTCGCCGTTTTCGACGTCGCAAATGCCGCGACGAGATCCGTGGGGTCGATCGAGACCTTGAGTGGCGGTAGCTGCCCGACGACGCCACCAACGTTGGCACGGTGCGTGAGAAAGGCGACAAACCACGCAAAGCCATTGTTGCTGGGCGTCGCGTAGCGTCGCACTTGCACGGCACCGACCGTGGGCAGCACCTGCAACGCCTGCGCGAGCGCGTCAGCACTCACGTCCCAACTGAGTGACGGCGTGGCATGGTCCAGAAACGCCACGCGGAATGACCCGCGGACATTATAGGCATCAGCCGACAGTAGCAGCATTTGCGCCGTGTGGCGAGCGTACAGCATCTCATCAGCGAGTGCCGTCGCGTCCGCGGCGCTCGCGACCGCGCGCTCGTCGATGGCGTTGAGATCCATGGCGTCCCACTCGACGAGGTACTGGCCCACAGCGGCGCCGCCATTGTCGTGAGCTAGATCAAACACCACGCGCAGGGCTGGCTGGTCTTGCTGCGTGAGAATGGGCTCGACACGCACGGGACTGGGCGGCGACGGCTGCGACTTGGGTACGCCAAAGGACGGCAGCCCCATGCCCGCGAGACGCGAGTAGCCGAACGAGTTGTACGCGTAGACGCGCACGTAGTAGGGCGTGCCTCTCGTCAGCGCACCGAGGACGGCCTCGCATGGCGTAAACACGCAATCAATGCCAGGGTTCCCAACGCTCTTGAGATCGTACCCAAGCGACGTACTCGCTGGACCGGAATCAAACGACGCTGCTGGATCCCACTCAACTCGATAGTGGGTCACCACGTCCCCGCCGTCGCTCGCCGGGTGACTCCAAAACACGCGCAGCGTGGAGGACGTCTCGGTAAAGATCTGGACGTTGCGTGGCTCGGCGGGCTTTTGCTTGGGCGGCGCAAGCGTCAGCGGCGTTGACGCGCGCGGCGCGTTGCAGCCCAGCGAGTTGCACGCACTCACGCGCGCGTAGATGGCCGAGCCGGCACGGAGCGACGTCAGTGTGTACGCAAATGGCGCCGCGGAGATGCGTTGCTTGGCCGGTTCGTACACAAACGACCGATATTTGAGTGGCAGCGCCCCTGGCACGGTCCAGCCCACATTGGCCGTGTACGTGGCCGTCGCGCCGGGAAAGGCTGTGTCCAGCGTGATTGTATTGGTCGCGACGCCCACGATCGCCCACACGCCCGCCGAGGCGCCAGTGCCCGGGATCTGCACGTACATGCCAACCACAGCATAGGCTTCAATGCCCGTGAGCGTCATGGTCGCGAGACCGTTCGTGGCGGCAAGACTCTTGCTCGCAGCGCCGACGTGGGCCGGGTCGAGACCCACGCCAACGTCCACGCTGACTTGTAACGCCGCCACCAGCTTGCCACTCGCAACCTGAAGTGTCTTGCCACCAGCGACCGCAGGTGATTCGCTGAGAAACGTGACGGTCCATTCATAGCCACCACTGATGCGCGCGGATGATCGCTTGACACGAACGCGGCGCAGCGTGGACAGCGCCTCGAGACTTTGCTGGAGATCCGTCTCGGTCACGTCGGCGGGCAACGCGTCCGTGGCGGCACCGGCGTAAGTCACTTGGAATGTGCCCGTGACGGTATCCCCAGCATTCTGGCCCGCAATCTTGATGATCTGGACCTCCGGGCGCTCGGGCCCGTCAAACCATTCGAGCAGATACCTATCCACGGCCGCACCGTTGCTGCTGGGTGATGCGAGCCACGCGAGCCGCAGTGACGAGACCGAGTCGCCGACGGACACGGAGCCTGGCGTCGCCGGGATCACACTGAGCGAGACGCCGCCAATGCCGTCCGTGAGCTGGGTCGCCTTGCTGCGAGGTACTTCAAAGCTTGGCACACTCGATCCTATTGCACCCACGCCCATGACATTCTCGGCGCGCACTGTGACAACGTACGCCACGCCCGGCACGAGTCCTACGATCGTGTACTTGTATCGTAGCGAAGCGGGGTAGGCGTTGAGAAAGAACGACGCCGTCTCACGGAACGAGCTCACGGCAGTCGAGTCGTTGCGCTGCGGCTGGGCAATCAAGTCCCACACGCTCCACTCGACCACATAGTGCGTGACCTTGGCGCTGCGGTCTGTGAGCGGCGCGTCCCACACGACGCGCAGACTCGACGGCACACCGGCGACCAGCGTGAGGGCAACGTTCTCCGGTGCGGCGGGCACCGCCATGGGCTTTAGCGACACGGGCGCACTCGGGAGACCGTACCCGGCCGACGTGTGGGCCGTGACACGCACGTCAAAGCCGGGGCCACCCGTGCCACCCATTCCGGGCTGCGTCGGCGGCGCCGTCGCGGCTGCCTGCGCGAGTCCGGAGACCGTGAACCGGTACGGGTCCCCGCGCTTGATATCGAGCGAGACTTGCGTGGACGAGCCGAGAACATTCACGGTGCTTACAGTACTCTCAGCAGCCGAGCACGTCACAACACTGCCTGGGTTGCCACTGGGCGTGGCGGTTCCCTTGGCACACACACCCGCGAGCTGCGAGCCCACGAGCTGGTCCGTGGCAATCGTCAGTCGTGGCACGGCCAGCACGCGCGTTAGAAACGTCACGGTATATTCGAGTGTGTTGGTCTTGGCGACAAACGAGACGGCGACATCGCCCGCGCCGTCCAGTGCCTCGAGCGCGGCCTCGATGTCGGAATACAGCGCGTTATAGGCGATGGGACCCGTGACGCTGCCGAAATCCAGCTCGAGCGTGAACGTGCCGCCAGTGTTGGCCTTATCCAGCTTGAGCACCTGCGTCTCGGGCGTGCCGTACGTGCCCGTGGTCCACCACTCGACGAGGTACGCGTCCACCACGGACCCGCCGTCATCGAGCGGCGCCGTGAAACTCACACTAAGCGCATCCCACGCTACGATCGCGAGGGCGACATCACGTGGCGCCGTGGGCTTGACGCCCAACGTCTGCACGGCAAACGGACTCGACTGAATGGGCTGGGACCGATAGAAGAGGCGTTCCCGTGGGATGATGGCCTTGTCCTGCGTGGTCGACGCCCACAACAATTCAATGCCGGCAAACCCCGTGACGTCGCGATACTCGAGCACGATCTCCGTGAGTCGGTCTTTGACAAGCTGTGTCGCATTGGGAGACTGCACCTCGACAAGTCCGGCGGTAGAGACTTCATTCTCGAACGCGTCAATCACAAGAGTGTCTTGGACCCACAGCCGCGCACCGTCATTGACGCGGACGTAAAACACATACGCCTCACTGAATCCAGGTTTGACGTACCCTCGCCACCGCACGCTCACATAGTCTTGACTGGTCGGCGTGATGAGCGTCGGCCACGCAAACGCGATCCGCTGATCGACGCGCTCGAGCTCAGGCGATCCGTAGAGCCACCGGTTGGTAAAGTAGCTGCCCAACAGACCGTTCGGTTTGGCGTGGAGAACCTCAAGCGTGTAGGTATCGGCACGCGGCGTGTCGTAGGTCGCCGTGTACTTTCCCTGAGAGAGGTACGCCACGTCGGCCCGCGCGGTCTGCGCGCCGGACAAGACCGGTACGAAGCTGTGGCCCAGCTTCCCGGCCTGCGATTGGAGCTGGCCGTTGGCTGTCGCCGTCGTCGGACACACGGGCAGGACGGACACGCGGACGTTGCGTCCGACTAGCAAGTACCCTTCCGCGTAGAGAACCTCCAAGTCTGGATTGTCGTCTTGCTCGATCGACGACAGCGAGACGAGCCATGTGAATCCGCCGTTTGTGCCCGCGACACGGGACGAGACTGTCGCCGTGAAAATGCCACTTAGCGATTCCAGGGCCGTTTCGAGATCAGCGGCATTGACGTTCCACGGCAGCATGGCCGTCGCTTCGCCACGGAACTGCAGTGAAAACGTTCCCGAGATGGGAGACGCCGCCGTGGTCTGGATCTGCTGCAAGCGCCGTCCGTCACAGGCGGTGACCTTGGTCGTGGCAGCACCGGCGCCGTTGACAACGAGTCCAGTGGCATCAATCGCGAGTGGCGGCAAATCGCCCAGGTCCGAGTCAAACTGGACGACGTAGGTGAAACCAGCACCGACAGCGGCCTGCTTGTACACGTTCGTCGTGGTGCTCGAACTTCCAAAGAACGGCGACGACAACGTGATGGCCGTCGAGCTGATCGCAAGTACGGAGAAGACTGGTCCCGTCAACGAGGCGACACGGATCCAGTCACCGACTTGAAACTCGGTTGTAAAATCCTGCGTCGTCGTCAAGACCGGCGACGTCTTGGTCGCTGTGACCGTGCCTAGTGTCACGAGACTCGTCGCATCGTTCGTATCGACCGTGACGGCGCCCACAATCACGAGCTTCTCGAGCTCTGCCTCCAGTGTCTTGATACCGGCATTATACGCGAGCGGCGCCGTCTTTTGGCCGCCCACGACCAGCGAAAAGCTACCCGAGAGCTTGCTTGCTGCCGTGCCTCCCGTGATGGCCGTTTCAAGAATCTGCTGCTCGACGTGCGGGGCACCAACGTCGCCATTGCCCGTGCCGTCCAGTAGGTTCCCATGGACGTCGCGCGTCTCAATGATAAAGCTCGTGCGCGAGTTGCATTTCCCCTTGTGGAGACCTTCGAGTCCGACGCTATTGACGGATCCCGGCCAAAACGCACTCGCACTATCGATCGCCGTGCACTGCTCGGGCACAATGGATCCATGGGCAATGTTTGTCGTAAACGGCGAGACGCCATTGACCGAGGCTGTGCCTCCGGGCGACGTCGTACCACCTTCGTACACGAGCACCTGAGGCGTCGTGCCGCCTACGAGTGCCGCCGAGACGACTGTGAGAGCGGGTAGATCGCCCACGAGCACGTCGCTGGTCGTGAACCGGTCACGCGTGAATAGGTTGGATGACCAGTACTCGACCTGAGGCGACCCAGCCGTCGCGGCCTGGAACGTGACGGTCCACTCGACCGTGCCCCACACATCCAGTGGCCCGGATTTCGTGACCACGACACCACTCGGGCCGATGGACGAGAGCGTCTCCAACGCGGTTTGCATGGCCGCCGCACTGGCATCAAACGGGAGCGCCGTCGTGACTTGGCCATTGTATCGAAGCTGAAAGGAACCACCCGTGAGTTGCGGTGCACCGCTCGTTTGCACGCGCACGACTTGGATCTCGTTCATGACCGGTGTCCCGAGATTGTTCGTGGTCTTGATATGCTCGCGCCGCTGGCGCTGGACCATCTGAGCCGTGATGGTCGCGCGGCCGTTTGCGCCATAGAGATTATTGACGACTTCGATCAGCGTGAGACGTCCGCCGACGCTGGATGGCAAGCGATCATACGTGATGAGGTAATCAAACCCAAACGTCGCGAGGTTTTCCGACCGAGAGACGGAGATCCTGGACGGTGTTTCCGCAGCCTGCAAGACTGGGAGGTTCTGCAGCGCTTGCTGGACTTGAGTGGCGTTGGCATCAAACGCCAACGGATCAGTCGTGTTGCCCAGCAAGCGGAGCGCGAACGTGCCGCCACGATCCTTGAGCTGGCCAAAGGCCGTAGAGACTTGGTGGATTTCTGCGACGGTTTGAAGCGACACGGCGACCGTGTGGAGCCCCGACTTGACTGGCGAATAGCTCACGTTGTACTTGCCATCTTTCCAGTAGTGCACGCCGGCCCGCACGAGTTGGATGCCTGTGAATGGCACACTCGCGGGGAAGAGCTGCACAAAGAGCGCATTGCTGTCCGTCTCCTGGTTGTTGCCGTGGGTGTCTTTTGTCTGGACCGTGAACCGCGCCAACTCCCCGGCCGTCGCCGTGTAGAGTCCCTTCCCAAAGGCTGTGGTCACACTGGGATTCGTGGCTCCGGGCACAACATCAATCGTCTTCGGGAAGCCCGCGACCATCTGTGCTGGTTGAGCAGGTGTGAGGTGCTGAGACTTCAGCACAGCATTGTTGCCTGTCAAGAGACCTTGAAACACTGGAACGATCGTCACGTCTGCGGGGTCTTGCACGAGAAACCCAAACGTGATGAGCCATCGGCAGCCCTTGGTCGGGTCGTTGCTCACGCACGTTCGCGTGCAGCTCGCACCGCCTGTCGGGATTGTCGGCAACGCGTCGAGCGCCGTCGCCACGACGGAGGCCGCGGCATTGAAGGCAATATCACCCGTCGTCTCGCCTGACTTGGCCAGCTTTAAGCGGAACACGCCGCCCACGGTCGAGTCGGATGCGGTCGTCACGACCTGCACGGCGTCGACGCGCGGGATCTTGACACTGAGCTCGTACTGGCCCTTGACAAACGGCACAAACGACACGGCGTGGCGCCCCGTGCTCCCGGCTGCTGCCTTGAACACGGCCACAAAGTCGCTTGTGGGACCGAGATAGCTCGCGGCCAATGGCACCTGGCTCGCGTCAAACACGCCACGCGTGCTGTGGACGCGATGCAGTTCCCGCCCAACGACCAGCGCGTCCCCACGCTTGAGCGGCCAATCCGCCGGCAGCACTCGCAGGTCGGCACTGCAGCTCGTGAGACTCGTGGTGCCACGAACGACCGAGCACGTACCCAAGTACCGCCAGCCTAGCGGATACACTGACGAGATCTGAAGGCTCGAGGCCGCGAAGTCCTCGCACCCGCTATTCGGCTCGACCACGAGGCTTGCCGTGCCACTGGCCGTCACAAACGCAGTCGTCGCCTTGCTCGTGAAAAAGCAGTCGCGCTTGCGCGCCAGTGTGCCGGCGTTGGCGTCAACCACTCGAAACGCAGTGCCGGCGACGAGATGCTTGAGAACATCTTGGTTCACGACCAGCGTGTTGGTCGCACGCGTGAAGCTCACAGCACACGACGCACAGATCACCATCGGGTTGATACTCACGGGCGCACCGCCTACGACGTCGTTCACACGGCCCTGCAGCGCCCACCCACCGACACCCACGAGCGACACGTCAAACGCCGTGCGGCCGTCTTGGAACCGCGTGTTGTCAAACGCGTCGTGGGTCTCGAGTGTGAAGGTGAACGGCCTGAGCGCGGTGGTCTGTGCGGTGGTGGTCACAGTCGCGTTGGAGAATCCATCCAATGAATTACGCGTCTTACTCGGGTCCATCATGCCTGGATACACCGTGATCGTGAACGGTGTGTTCTGCATCGCGGTGCGCGTAAAGAGCGCGTCGCGGGGCACCACTGTCTTGGAGAACTGACTCACACAACTCCACTCGAACTTGACAAACGACTGCGCCTCGCGCGTGCGATACCGAACTCGCACGGCGTAGAACTGGTCCTTGGTCAGCGGAACCTCGCGCGTGGTTGCGGCCGCCTTGGCCTGGCTGCTCGCCGTCGCGGTCGCCGTCGCAAACGTATTGAGAAGTTCACTCCCGTCCAGCGCGAGCGAGACGGCGTCGTCGGCGCTCAGCGTAAACACAAACGCACCACTCGCCGGTGCGCGCAGCTCACCCTGCCACTCGACGCTGTAGTACTTGATCGGGAACGGCTCGCCCAGTGGCGACTCTTCGCGCCACGTAAAGTTGAGACCCGCGTCTTGGCGTTGTGCGGCCGGCTCCGTGAAATCAACGTTCCGGTAGTAGGTTGCCCAGAGTCCACCGGCTTGGCGTCGCTCGATTGCTAACGTATACTCGCCCGCACGCTGCGGTGTGAAGCGTAGTGACAAGCGACCGTTCGTGTTTGGTTGGGCCTCGCTCACGTTGACGGCATACGTCTCGGAACCGATCTGCAGCGTTGGGACGAACCCCGCCGTCTGCAGCTCCGTACTCGACTCGAGCGTATTCCGGAACCGATCCACGAGCTCGATCGTGAAGACTTCTTCCACGCCCTGCGTGACCACTAGCGGCGCATCGTGCTTCGACTGGAGCGCGTCCGCCACGTCAGGATGTACCACGACAGTCGGTGGGAACAATGCCAACTGGCCGGCGACAGTGACCGTGAGCGCGTACGTTCCCTTCACTTCGGGCACGAGAGACACGTAAAAGAGCCCGGGCCGCGCACCGTCGTACGCGATCGCCTTCAGGCCCTTGGTCGCCTCGACCACACTTGCGCTCAGCACGCCGTCCCGCGTCAGCACGACCGACAGCAGCGGCGGGTCGCCGATAGCACGAAACGTGATCACGACTGGAGCCGCCACGGACGCCCCAGTGCCATCGTCGGTCTTGCAGACTTGGGGCTGAGTGCTCGTGACCGTGACGCTGCCACGGGCCGCCACGTCGGAGATCGCATTGAGTTGGGTCTCGAACGCGGCGATCGCCGTTGTGGCCGCGACACGAATCGTCTTGGCACCAAACTGGAGATCCAGCGACGCGCCGGCGCCGGTGGTCGCTGAGACGAGACACGTGAGCTGCTGAATCTCCTGGTTCGCGATGCTGATGAGCGTTTCAGCCTTTAATACGCCCTTGACGGTCTCGACAATCGACACATCGTTGGTCGTGGTCGACCACGTCAGCAACGGCACATCGAGTGCATCCTCAAACACAATCTCCACGGGTTCTGGATTCGCGACACTGCAGATCGGCTGGTAGGCTGCTGCGGATGCCGCGACGTGGCCGCGCTTGGCGTAGACGCGCACGCCCGACGGCGTCGCGACGATCGTATTGAGCTGCGCCATAAATTCACTCAGCGACGCATCCGGTGGCACGACGACTTGTGGGCCGCCGCCAAAGCTGAGCGACAACGCGGTCGCGCCACGGCACCGCAGCACCTGGACTTCTTGCACGCCTGGATCTTCTCGTGTCGTTCGCAGCGCCACGCTGATGTCGGTGGTCGCCGTTAGCGACCGATTGTTTCCCAGTGTGCCGCGCACGTACTCACTGACCTCTACGAACGGCACGAGCTGTGCGCTGCTGGCCATTTGGAGACTGGACGCGTCGGCCTGGAGCGCTGGGAAGTTGCCCGAATGGGTCATAAACGTCACGGTCCACTGCGCCAGCGTCGCGACGGCGTTAACGGGATCGAGTCCGAGCCAGTCACGCGTCACGGTGACCGTATCAATGGACGGCAGGGCCTCCAGCGCACTCTTGAGGGCAGTAGCCGACACGTCAAACGGCAGCGGCGACGTGACTTCGTCACTGTTGAGCCGTAGCAGAAAGGAGCCCCACGCGGGGTACACGCCACTGACGCCACCGCCAGCATCGTTTTCCCCCGTGACCACGAGGACAGAGCCAACCGGCACCGAGTACGTGAGCGCCGCAATGTTGCCCAGCGCGGTATCAAACTGGAGAAAGAGGCGAGCTGACGGCGTCGCGGCACACACAGTAGTCTGTGCGGCGCCACTCTCGACGGCCACACTCACAGAGGACCCCACGAGCGTCGTCAGTGTCGCAGCCAGAGCCGGGAGCAAGGCGTTCGCGGCCACGGACGTTGTCTGGCCGCCAAACGAAATGGAAAACGACCTGTCGTTGGCCGGCGTCGCGCTCGACACACACGTGAGCGTCTGCACCTCTTTCCGAGACGCGACAATGCCCCGCGTGATCTCGGTGATTGTCGCCGCACCACTCACGACCGAGAGAAGAGGAAGGTCCCCCGAGTCGCCTGTAAACGTTACGAGAAATGAACGACCGGCTGTGACCTGAGTGTCAGCCGCGTTAGCCGGCGCGGCCGTGACTTGGAGGCCACCGTCGGCGATCGTGGACAGCGACTCGAGCTTGGTCTTGACTGCGGCAAACGCATCACCGGCAGCGATGGCCACGCCAGTCGCCGCCCCGCGAAATGAAAGCGTCAACGGCGCCGTTGTCACTGCGACTTGCTGGACTTCCGACACGGAAGACAGCGCGACGGCGCGAAGGCGTATCACTTGCTGCTCGAGTCGGCGCGTGTCTTTGAGCTGCACGGGGAACGTGAGCGTCTCGCCGGCCGTGAGCTGGATCACGGGCTGAGAAAAATTCTCGACGAGCGAATTCCCAAAGGCCGCGAGAGAACTCGCGCCATGCGTCGTGGCATCATCCGCCACAGTGACGGTGAACGGACTACCCACGACGTGCTGTCGACCGTCCGGAGACGTGACCGCCATCGAGTACGTGCCTGCGTACTGCGGCGTGTAGTAGACCGGGTAGACGCCGCCACTCGCGAGGTATGTGACGCTCACGGGCGTCGCTGCCAGACTATTGAGCGGTGGGAACTGAACCGCCAAGTGGGCGTCGCTCCATTCCGACAGATGCGACACAAACGTCACGAGCCACTTGTACGTGCCTTGGCCGACGCCGCCCACGGGTGCGACAAACGATCGTGTGACGTGGACTTGCGCGCCCATGTGCAAATCTTCCAACGCGTACTCGAGTGCCGCTGCCGACACGTCTTGCGGAAGCAGCGGCGTGAACCGCGGGGTCCCCAGAGCAGTCTGCAGGGGCCACTGCTTGGCCGTGAACGCGCCACAGCCGTGGCCGGCAGCCACAGTCACTGTCGTGGCAGTTACGGCCGTGGCCATAAACACACATTCCTGCACAACGAACTTGTCGTTCACGAGCAGCAGCCCGATGAGATTGGCGTTCACCGTGAGAGTCGTGCCCGCCAGGGAGACCACGCACTGCGGACACAGCGCGCGACGAAACACGCCATACGTGAGCTGAAAAAACCCGGTGTTCGCCAGGTCGGCCGACTGCAGCACCTGCACGGCACTCGATGTCACGATGGTCTCGTCTCGTCCCGTGAGCGTGATGAGGAACGCATCCGACTTGCCGTCGCCCGTCGAGACCGAGTTGGTCGTCGCGTCGCCGATGCGCAAGTTGCCGAACGCGTCGCGGGCCGACACAGCAAACCACGTCGCGTGGCTACTCACGGCCTGGGAAAGTGCACTAGTGGTTGTGTCGTCCACGGTCGAGCTGGGCGTGTGGAGAATATTGTGGACGACCTTGAGCGTCGACGGCGTATTGAGCTCGAGGCAGTTGAGCCCGCCAGGGCACATGAGAATGGGTGTGTTGTCGAGGTAGCTTTGGATCTCGTACGTACCGGCACGTGGGATCGAGTACTGGACGTTGTACATGCCCTTGGCAGCATTAAACCGAAGCGAGCTGCTGCGGTACTGGACACTGCGCGCCGTCACGAGCACCATCTTCGTCTCTAGCCGATCCGTCCCCGTGGTGCCACCTCGGGCATTGCCGTTGGTGTCACGCGGCTGGATCGTGAAATTTGACGCCTGGCCCGCGACGGCTTCGAGCAACGCATCCAAGCTACCATAGGAAGCTGCACTGTTTCCCAATGCCTGGCTCGTGTGCGGCGTGGTCGCTCCAGGGGAGACCACGAGTGTGAACGGACTGCACTTGTTGGTCAGCCCGAGTCCACAGTAAATGTCCATGCCGTCCAGCGTTAGCACCGACAGTGCGTACTGCCCACTCCGCGCCGGCAAGTACTTGACAAGGTACTGTCCTTGGCCCTGGTACTGCGGTTCTTGAAACGGCGCGAGCACGAGTCCGTTTTGGTGGACCATTTGGATACTGAACGCATCGCCCGCGAGCGTCTTATTGTTGCCTCGCTGGTCTTTGGCCTGGATAATGAACTGCGCCGTTATGCCTGCCGTCGCCTGGGTGAGGCCCGCGCCATACGCCGTCGTGTAGGGAAAATCCGTCGCGCCTGGTGTCACTGTAATCGCAAACGGCGAGCCGAGAATGTGCTCCCCATAATACAGCGCCGACGACGGCACCGGCTCGATCGCGAGATACGACGAGCTCCACCGCAGCGCGAGCGCCGCATCCCCCATCTCTTCATGGTACTCAATCTTGAGGTCATAGTACGTGCCCGTCGTAAGATCCACGCGGAAATTGGCCATCGTGCCGCCCTTGTCCTCGCCGTCTTCCCACGTGTCGATTTGCAGCGTGTGGTTAAACCACACGCGCACACCCTCACTCGACTGGAGATAGAACACGTACGTGTCCGAGCGTGGCACTGCGAGTTTGCCAAACCATCGAATACTGATATAGTCGCGCCCGAACGCCGTGATTGCACGGTTGCCCCAGTCAAAGTCAATCACTGAGTCAACCTTTTGGACCACGGGCGCGTCTTGGAGCCAGTAGTTATCGAAGTAGAGTGCCGTCAACCCGCCCTTGTAGAGTTGCTGCACGGCCACGGCAAACGCCGAGCCAGCGTTCGTTGGGATGTAGCGCCCCGTGTAGCTGGGCAATCCGGCCACTTTCTGAAAGACTTCGAGCTTGGGCGACTTGCCCGTGAGCGACTGTGTCGAGCCCGCTTGAATCTCAGTCACTTGGACACCGGCCGCCGAACCCTTGAGCGCACGCGTATTCGAGACCACGAGGTTGCCGAGATTCCCGAGCTTGGCGCGGAACGTGACGCGCCACTGGAAACGGTTCCCCGCGTCCAGCTTGTCGGTGCGTGTGACGTCGACACGGCCACCAATCGACGGGAGAGCCTCGAGCGCTGCCTTCATCGTGACGTCCGACGCGTCGTACGCGATCGGTGCCGTCTCTTCGCCGCCCGTGAACGCGAGCGTGAAGAAGCCTTCGAGCGGCGTCGGACTGCCGCCGAGCGTCTCGATCTGCTGGATCTCATAGGCATAAGGAAACGCCTGCAGCGCCGGCAGATCGCCCAAGTTCTTGGTAAACGATATGGTCCATCGATTGCCATTGAAGCGTTCTTCCTTTTGGACATCGACCTCGACAATCGGTCGCAAATTCTCCAGCGCGCTCTTCATCTCGTCGGCCTCGATATCAAACGGCAGATTGACGGTCGTGTCGCCCATGAAGTTGAGCACAAACGTGCCGCCCAGCGACAGTCCCATCTTGTTGACTTCCTTTATAATCACTTGAGCGCTGTTGCCGGTGAGCGCGGCCGTGGACGCGACCGTGATGTCTGGGACCGAGCCCAAGATCTCGGTAAACGTAATGAGCCACGTCTGCAGTCCGCTCGTTGTGCCATAGTCGGCGCTTTGCACACTGACGACTACAGCATCGATCGTCGGGAGCGACTCGAGCAGCGCCTTCATGGTCGCCGCGTCGGCATTCACGGGTACCGTGAGGAGCGTGGCTGTGCCGCCAAACCGCAGCTGAAACGACCCGCCGATTGCTTTCGGCGCGGCGCTGTCGTCGAGCCACGTGCTGATACGCTGCACCTCGGGCGTCGACTCGACGCTGGCCGTGGTCGCGACCGTCTGCACTTCGCACTGGCCCTTTTGGATCTCGGTAAAACTCACGGGAGCCGTCAGCAGTGTCGCCGACGCCATGAAGGCCGCGTCGCCGACCAATTGCAGTGCCGGCAAATCACAGAGATTGCCCGTGAACGTAATATAGTACGTCCACGACGCTGGTGACACCCCGACCACGGCAGCGTTGGCGACGCGGGACACGCGCACGCTTTGGACGTTAGTCAGCGACTCGATACTGTGCTTGAGCAGGTTACTAGCCGCGGCATCGGATGTCGAGCCAGCGGCAAGCGTCGCGGCGTTGACAGCGACCGTGCTGGTCGCACTCACGCCACCGAGCCGCGCAGTCGTCGTGTCGAGCTTGAGATTGAATGTGCCAGCCGTGCCGTCAAACGTGAGCATTTGGATCTCGTAGACCACAGGAGAATACGTCGCGAGGCCGCCGTCGCTCACAAACGTGTGCGTGCCGTCGACAACCGTCACGGGGCTGGACCAGAGCTCGGTCCAAAACACATCCTGGCCCTGGAACGTGGGCGGCAGTGTCGCGTACGTGACAACGTCGCCCGAGGCCTTGCGCGGCTCAATGGTAAACTGGTTGGCGTCGCCCTTGATGAACTCTTCCACGAGCACGCGCACGGGATCGCTGGCCACGAGCAGCGGCTGGTCGCCGACCTGGGACACAAACGTTACGTACCACATCACGTCGACGCCATTCACCGACTGCTTCGAGACCTGGACGCGGCCAATTCGCGCGTCGGCACCCGGGAGCAGCGTCACCATCGCCGCCGCGGTCGTCGTCGTGGCGATCGGACCGATTGCGGAGCCGCCTTTCCAAAAGAGATTGAATGTACCAGCTCCCAACGCACTAGTTTTGACAGTCTGCACTTCGTACACGATGCCGGCCATACCCTGGCGGAGTGACTCGCCCGAGGCCGTCGTCTTCTTGGCCGACGCACCAGAGGAAGCGGCAATCGCCGGCGTCGAGATCCCGCCAATGCCCTCGCCGGCGGCATTGATCGCGACCACCTTGAACGCGTAAAGCGTATCGGGCACGAGATTCGACGCCGTGAACTGCAGCACGTCTGGGGACGTGGAGCCGTCGTACACGATCTTGCCTGGCGTGCCGTCCTGGATCGTAGTAACCTGGATCCTTGCAGTACCTCCCGTGAGCCGTCCTGACGTGACCTTCATGAGCGGCAAATCGCCGTGCTCCGTGAGGAAGGTAATATCCCAGCTCATGGCGTTGTTTGCGCCTGCAGTAGTCGAGACCGAGACAATTCCAATGCTGGGCAAGTTCTCGAGCTGCCGCTTCATCTCGGTCGCACTCGTCGAGACCCCAAGCGAGGGCGTCTCAAAGCCCCGAAACGCGACCGTGAAATCACCGCCCAAGGCACTCGATCCCATCTGTGTGCGGACCACAGACGTCGTAAACGCCGTCGCCAGCACGGTATTCGTCAGCTTGTCGGGCACGACGACCATGGTCGCGTGAAGAGGGCCATCAAATCCAGTAAAGGTCACGGCCCACGCTGTACCGGTGCCCACGCCGGTGGCCGTAACGGTCACGGTGCCCACGCCGGTCGACTCGACAGCCGCTTTGACTTGGGCTGCCGTCGCCGCCAGCGCCGTTCCGGCATTCAGCAGTGGTGTGGGTTTCGAATTGACGTACAGCGAAAACTGGCCTGACGCCCCCAGGATCGTGACCGTTTGGATCTCGGGCACCGGGACTGCGACCGACGTCGTGATCCGCTGGATCTCTTGATTCACGGGACTGCCGGATGCCGTGTAGCTGGACGTGACGCCTGGAAACTGCCATACTAGGTATCCGAGCAGCGGTGAGCCGTTGCAGCCGGTCAGCGTCGACGTGCACGCCAGCGGCGGCAGCCACCGCACGGTGATGGACGTAGAGGCCACATCGACCAGCGACGGCGCGGCGGGTGCGGACGGCACGTTGGCCATGACGACCGACAAGACGGCACTCGGACTCGACGCACCGACTGCGTTGAGTGCGCGGAGATAGAAGCGATACACTGAACCTTCTTTCGCGTTTTGCACCGAGTGGGAAAACCCATGGGGAAACGCGCCGACGAGCGTCTGCTTGACCCATCCGAGACCACCCCCATCGTCCATGAACAGCTCGTACGCCGTGAGCGGAGAGCCACCGTCATCCAGCGGTGCAACCCAGTTGACCACGATGATCCCGTCATTCACGGCCGCCGTGTTAATGGTCGTCGTTGCGTCTCGTCTCGGCACGAGCGGCGGTTGCGGCACGGTCGGTGCCCGCACGGCGTACTCGACCGGCTCACTGAACGTACCGTAGCAAGCGGCCGTCGCGTCGTCGGCGCGGCAGAAATTAATCGCGCGAACTTTGAACTTGTACTTCTTGCCCGACTCTAAGTTATTGTCGGCAGCCGTGGTCAGCGTCGCTTGAAACGTTTGCGCGTCGTTGGGCCGGTCATACACCTTGCGGTAGATGTCGCCCCACTCGGAGAGCCACAGTTCGTACCCGCTCACCGTGGCACCACCGTTCACTGTGGGCACATCCCACGAGACCGTGATACTCGTGGGACTCGAGGTGACCAAAATCACAGGCCGTGGGGCGCCCGGTGGCAAGTTCTTGGTCACCACAAACTCTGGCACCGACAGCGCCCGCAGTCCAAAGCTGTTGGCATTGCGAAAGTAGACGCGCGCGTAATACGTCGTGCCGTACTGGAGATTCGGGATCAGCGTCTCGTACGGCTCACCACCCGAAAGATCCGTGATGAGCGTGCTTGACAGCGGCGCGACGCCCTTGACGATCTCGCTCACCGTCACAGTGGCGAGCGACGTCGCAAAGCCACCGACCAGTGCCGTGACGTCTGTCGTGAGGAGCCGCACATCCCCAAAGTTACAGATCGGAACGTTGGTGCGGCACGTGTCAAACGTGATACGCCACGCGTAGCCGTCCGCTAATGTCCGACGGCTCACACTCACGCCACCCACCGTCGCGAGGGACTCGAGCGCCTGCTCCACGCCCGTGGCCGGTTCGTGCGGAGAGAGTTGCCGCGTGGCCAGCGTGGACACGCCGTCCGTAAACACGAGCTGGAACTTGCCGTCCACCGACTTGGAGCCGTCCTGGATCGTCCCGATCGTGACCTGGCTGTTCGTACCGAGCAGCTTGGACGTGTCGGCCACGACGAGCGGGTCCATATTGCCGCCGCCAATGGGGAATTGGCCTGGATTGGCCGTGTACGTCACGGTCCAGACGTACTCATTTCTGAGGGATGGACCCGTGCGCGTAACCTGGACCGTACCAATGTTGGGAAGCGCTTCGAGCAGGCTCTTGACGGTCGTGTCGGACGCGTCGTGGTCGATCGCGTCGGTCACGTGGCCGCCCAGGCTCACGCGGAACGTGCCGCGCACAAAGTTGCCCGCGACCGAGACCGCGGCCGTGCCGTACGTCGCTCCTTTCGTATAGAATCTGAGACCAGCACCGTTGCCCACGAGCAGATTGTTGACGGGTTTCAGCGACAGATCTGGGATGAAGCCACTACCCGAAAACGTCACACGCCACAGCTTGGCGCCGGCCGTGACCTCAGGCGTCGGCAACGAGGCCGTGTCATCCGTGACTGTAAACGTAATCGACGCGTCCAACGCTGCGAGCGCGCTTTGCATAGTCGCAGCCGTCGAGCTGAATTGGAGCGGCACCGTGTCGGCGTCGCGGCCGCGCGCGTACGTCAAGCGGAACGTGCCGCTCACGGGCGCCTGGCCCTTGGTCTGTTCCACGATATCGACGCGGCGATTGCCTTCGAGGTTGTACGGGTTGGCCGCCAGCAGCGGCATGTCACCCTGCACGCCGACGACACTGACAAACGTGATCGACAGGCCGGACGCGCAGCCCGTCGCGATGCTGCACGGCGCGCACACGGTCGTGCGGTCGCCGTAAAACGCCACAGTCACCGTGTTGATCGACATGAGTTCCTCCAGAATGCTCTTGACCTTGGTGGCCAATGTCTCGGCCGCGTTGATTGGCGCCGTGGTCTCGCCAAGAAACGTCAATGTGAACGAGCCGCTGGTCGAGAGAGCGTCGCACTGCACGTACTGCACTTCGTTGGCGGCCGTGCCCGTGTACGTGGACGTGAGGTGCACGAGCTGGACTTCGTTAATGGTGCTGGTCGTGGTCGATATGGTCTGAATCTCGTTGCGGATCGGGACAGTGAGTTTGACCTCTTGGATCTCATCGCGAATTGGCGTCACGCCCCACTCGACGCGGTACGCATCCAATGGGAGGCCGCCGTCGCTCAGTGGCGACTGGAGTGCCACGGAGACAGTCGTGCCATCCACAGCTGATAGCGTCACGTTCGTAGGAAGCCCCGGGATTTCTGTGTAGACATCAAGAGGTGAGAAAGAGGTTAATCTGTTGCTTGTGAGGGATCCCAAACACACGCCACGCAAGCGCAAGCCACGTACGAGGCGTCGGGGCGGCGGATTGCGGCGACGACAGTGACGGGGTGCCCAGGCCAGCCGCGTTGATGGCGGTGACGCGGAAGAAGAACGGCACGTTCTCATCGACGTGCTTGGCGGTGAGTGAGAGGTCACTCAAGTCGGTCACCACGATACTATCAAAGCTGAGACCTGTATAACGAGTAAGTAAGAGGTCCATGTTAGCGATCCTCGTATGGTGGTCCACCTGAACTACAAGTTCTGTACCATTGGTCGGGTCCTTTGAGTTGAAAGGCGGCATGATTCCCCTGACTCTTTCTTGGACATTGAGAAACGGCGCCGTGCCCGTCAGCGCTGCGGCATCTGTCCTGAGGCTGCTGAGGTCGCCGAGGTTATTGAGAAACGTGACGGTCCACGAGTAGCCACCATTGGGGTCGGCACTGGATCTCGCCACCGCGACACTGCCAATTGTCGAGAGCACTTCGAGCTGGTTCTGGAGCACACTGGCACTGACGTCAAAGGGCATATATCCCGTGCGCTGGCCATCAAACTCGAGCGCAAACACACCACCCAGCGGAATCGACGTGCCGTCGACACTGGCCACGACCGCGACCGTGTCCCCACCGCCCGTCGTCCCGGACGCCCCAAAGGTTACGCCATTGTCGGTCGAAACTTGGAGCAGCGGCAAATCACCGGCGTTCCCGTCAAACCTCACGCTCCACGTACACGTTTGTTTGGCGTTTGGCGTCAATGGTGGCGACGCCGTGACACTCACGGTCGCGACGTTGGCGAGTCGCTCGAGCTCTGCCTTGAGAATATTGATCGAGCCGTCCTGAAGCGTCGTGATCGTCACCGTGTCGTCGCCGATCGTGACGGCATTCGCCGGCACGCCTACGCCACCAGGCGTCGCCGAGACGACTTTCATTTGCACGAGGTTCCCTCGCTCGTTGGCAAACGTCACGGCCCACGTACACGCCTGGGTCGCGACGGCAGCACTAGCGGAGACCGTGACCGAACCGGTCACGCTCTCCAACGCCTCGAGCTCGCTCTTGATGCTTGCCTGCGCGACGGTGCAGTCCCCTGCCGCCGCATTGACCAGGATCGGCTTGGTTTTTTCGACAGTCGCCGCCAGCGTATTGCTTGTAAACACGAGCTGGATCGCCGCCGTCTTCGACACTAAATTGTCGCCTCCTTGCGCGGTCGTATCCACGGTCGTCACTGCGATCTGCTGGATCTCGGGCTTGGTCGACATGCACGTGCCGTCGCCCATAGCGTTGGCCGGAATCAAGCCCGTCGTCGTGGTGAGCCCCGCGAACGCGACGCGTAACGAAAAGAACGTTGATGCCGACACCGTGGCCGCAGTCGTCGTGACCTGGATCTGCTGGATCTCTTGGATGGTGCCCGGGCGAGTCCGAGTCACACGAACGCCTTTGGAGACGACGGCGTCGCCACGCGTCTCGACGAGCTTGGTGACGTCGGTCTGGAACGCAGAGAGTGCACCCTTCAGTGTGAGGAACGACACGGTCCACGTGAAGCCGCCCTGCGGATCCGGCAGCGCAGTCCGCGCCACGTCCAGCGTGCCAATGTTGAGCGTCTCGAGCTGCGTCTTCATGATCGCGGCGTCGCAGTCCACGGGCAAATCGATCGTCGAAACACCGCCGTACTGCAGCTGAAACGTGCCGCCCAGTTGGTTCCCCTTGGTCACCTCAGTGACTACGACACTTGCGCCCTGTGCGACCAGCTTGCTGCTGGCACCGACCGTGAGCATGGGCACGTCGCCCGTATTGAGTGGCGCATTGGACGTGAACGTCACGCGCCACTTGTACCCGCGCTGCGCGTTCGGTCCCGTGCGTGTGACCTGCACGGACGCGACAGTATCAAGCGACTCGAGCGCCTGCTGCATGCGCGCGTCGCTTGCGTCATAGGGAATGTCGGCAGTCGTCGCGCCGCGAAAGCCGAGCGTGAACGAGCCGCTGGCAATGACATTGCCTTGGGTCGGCGTGTTCAAGACCACGTTCGCGCCGCTGCCCGTGAGGAAACTCGACTTGAGCGTGAGCGGCGGGACGTTGCCCATTGCAGCGGCAAACGTGACCGACCACACGTAGCCGCCCTGCGCATCCGGGCCGTTGCGCGTCACGGCCTGGACGCCACCCGGCGCGAGATTGCTCATGGCGTTGAGGATCTCGAAAACGCCCGAGCGATCCCCGGACGCCGGCGCATTGTACCCGATGACGCCGCTCAACTGCTTGCTGCCACCCTGCGCGGTCGTGTCCAATTCGACCGTAAACACGCCGCCGAGTGTCTCGCCGGGCGCGGCCGACGTCGTCATGGTCTGGACTTCGAGCACTTGGGTCGCGCTCGTCGTGATCTCTTGGACTTCGTCCACGTCCGCCGCGTAAGTCTGGATCGTCTGGACCTCATTGGCGCCCGTATTCGTGCTGGTCGTGACCACCTGGACTTCGCGCACGCCCGGATCCGGGTCCCACTCGACGAGATACGCCGACACGGGCGCGCCGCCGTCCTGCGCCGGCGGCTCCCACGCGACGCGGAGCGCGTCCTGGCTCACGGGCGCGAGCACCACGTTTAGCGGCGCGGATGGCACTGAGACTGTGGGGGTGTCGCCCCCGACGCCGCGTGCCACGGCCAACGCGACCAGCGCCAGCCGCGAGCAGCGCAGACGGAGCTGCATAGGTTCCGATCCAATGGAATCTCTGCCTTGCGCGTCGCGCAATGGACTTCGCGCGCACACGACCACTCAATAGTTCAACGGCGGATCCAGAGACCTTTCGCCGGATCCGGATCCGGATCGCACGTGACGCCTCTTCGGACCATTGGCGCTATGAGCTTCCATATTCCGCACGGTTTTGATGGGGAAACAAGCCCCATATCGGTTTACACAGGACCCACAGTAGTGAAAAACCCCACTTGCGGGCGATGACGCCAGGTATGCAATAAAACAGGTACCACAGTACAAGCTTTTTTCGCGCCAAAACGGTCTCATAATTTGTCCTAACTCAGTAATTTATTCTGTATCAGTGGGTCCCCGTACAATGTGATACCCAACTGTTTCTATAACTTATGACAATTTATGTAGTGATGCTGGAAACTATAGTTCAGAAGACCCATAATCATACTTCTCATCTCTATTACAATGTCATAGTGGATTAGTATCATGGTGTCACATTGCACGGGGATGACTGTTTGTTGGCATAACGTTTTCAAACGATCCGATGATCCAATGGGGTTGCTCGTGGCGTTAGTGGCTTTGAGTGTATTCCCACGTCTTGCTTCTCCTATGGGACTTTTATTTTTAAAAGTATATTTTATCCACTCTTGACACCAAGCAGGCGGCGTAGGAGAAGCACACTACCCACTGCTTGCTCGAATCCGAAAGACCGTTGGTAGGTGAACGGAGTCCAGTCCATAGTCGCATTGGCGTCCAGATCGTCGAGAGTGAGTGTCGGCCAGCCCCTCTGCATCTCTTCGGCGGCAATAGTGCTATTGCTGTCCGACATAATCTCATCATCTAGCGCCTGTTGCTTGTCGTCTTTATCTTGCTTGTTCTTCGCACTATCTTCTTCCCCCGGCCCATTCTCCCCATCCTCTTGAGGGAGTTGCTGGGCAAAATCTTCTCCATCCGATTCACTGGCCGTCGCATCGTCATCGCTCTCGACGGTCTCACTCACGGCGGTCGTGGACGTGGTCATGATTTCTTCACAAGTGATCGAGCACACGTTTTCTCGGGCAAGCATATTGGCCATATCCAGCACCTCTGTGCTCTCAATGACCTCGTAGGACGGGTAAGAGGTCTCGACGGGCAGATGCAGAGGACAGTGGGCGTACACAGGTGTCGCAATACACTCAAAGCTGCCGTCAGGGTGATCGATAATCGTCGTCGTCCAGTCGACAATCTCAGACTCGATTGCAGAGTGCGTCACGGAGCGGTGTTTGGGCATATAGTGGATCGTGTAGCGGTAGACAAGCGTCGTGGTGGTCGCCGTGGCATTCAACATCGTGGCTAAGACGGGGCTTGGTCGGCACGTCGGAAATTGGACTATGCCCTGCTTCTAGCGAGCCGACCGAGGCAAGCAACCACTCCTGGGCGTGGAAACAATCATGTGTGAACCGTGCCTCTGGCATTCGACTCCCTATTCTCGTGCCCTTGCAATTGCGAGGGCGTCGGTCGCAGGTGGTGTCGCTCACACGTGGCACTGCGAACCCCACTGCCATGTGCGATCCAGGATGGAGATATCACTAGGTAAATGAATTGTGTTAGCCTCAATCAATCAAACAAAATTTAATATACCGTAGTTGTCTTGTTATAAACACGGAAAAATGCACCAAAAATGCTTTGAATAGTGGGCTGTGGTTTTGACAAGACATTCGCATTAACCTCTAACATTTTATATGATGAGCACACCATGTTTGTTGAGTGACTCGCACCAAAAAGGCGCAACCTTTTAAACCCACCCACCCAAATCTACTATATCACGTTAGTTACCTCATTTCTGCTTCAATTACAAGGCTGTGTCTATCACATCGCAGTGTCTATAACAAGACAACTACGGTACTGTAGTCAATCTGCAAGTTAGGCTAGCTTAGTCTTTCAGTAGTGTGAGCTCAATGACACGGTGTCATCGGTGTCATGGACACCAGGAAATGAAGCTATATCAGTGGAATCATCCGTATTATTTGCAAGTGTACTGATACATCACTTTGAAGTTCTGGAGAAGAGAACACTCACATGGGTTCGTTCGTCCTTCTTCTTGACCTGGTCGAATGGCGAGCAGTTGGCTGCGCTTCCTCGCCCAGAGAAGAATGGCAGCTGCAGACGTTTCTCGCTTTGCCTCGTCTAACAGCACCATCTCCACTCACTTTCTCGCCGACTCGCTCGCAAGCGAATGCGGCATCCGCGCACCGCCGCCTTCTTCCTGGCAGCATGGCTCTTTTTCGTACGTTCTTCTTCCGCCGCCTTACCGGTTGTGGCGCCGCCGATTCTGCGCATCGAACTGGAGAACTTCGACCAGATGCAGTTCTATGGCCGAGTCAGCGTGGGCTCGCCGCCGCAAGAGTTCCGCGTCATCTTCGACACTGGTTCAAGCGACGTGTGGCTCGCCGACACGCACTGCGACTCGTGCGCGGCGGAGGCGCGGCGCTACAAAGCTTCCCAATCGTCCACGCATGCACCGACGACTGACGCATTTCGACTCGAGTACGGCAGCGGCACCGCCTCGGGCGTGCTCATGCGGGAGACACTGCGCTTGGGCGGCGCGCTCGAGATCGCAAACGTGCAGATTGGACAAGTCAACACGACGACCCAGCGGCTTCGGCATTTCCACGCCGACGGCATCGTTGGGCTTGGGCTCGAGTCGCTCGCGGTCATCACGGCGCCCGGCCTGTTCGCTACGAGCCAGCCGACGCTGCTGTCGACATTTTCAATTTTCATTAATTCGCGCCCCTCAAGTACCCCTTCGTCCCAGCTTATCTTGGGCGGCGTAGACTCGGCGATCGCACAAAGGGTGACGGCTGACGAGAACCCGCAGTGGCATTATTTCCCAATCATCCCATACCCAGAGGAGAAGCGCCTGGGCTTCTGGGCCATCCGATTGCGTGAGATGACGGTTTCGGCCCAAGTCGCGCACGGCATGGACACCAGCAGAATCGCTGGCTCGGGCAATGTGACCGCGATCGTGGACTCGGGCACGTCGCTGATTCTGCTGCCGCGGCGCGTGTTCAACGCCACCATCGACGCCATCTCCACGCACCTGCAGCTCAAGCACGGCGCGATCCTCACTCACAGTAGCGCCGCGATCAGCGGCTTTACCTGCAAAGAGTGCTCGCCGCAAATGTTCCCCCTGCTCGCGTTCACAATCGCGGCCACGACGTTCCACTTGCAGGGCGTCGACTATGTGCGGTGCGACGGTGCGTACTGCTCACCGCAGCTCGACAGCCACACCCTGTTCAGCCCCCGCACGACATCACCATCCACCCAGAAAGACGAGGAGCAAGTCATCATCTTGGGCGCCATCTTCCTGCGCGCATACTATACCGTCTTTGACGCGCACCTCAAACGCGTGGGATTCGCGTGTGCCCAACGTGGCTGCCACGGCGGACATCTCCCCGAGCTGCGGTTTCATGAAGGCGACGTCGTTGGCGGCAGCGCCACCCGCGTGGTCTTTTGGCGGCGCGTGTACGTGGCCGTCGGTGTCATGCTCATGCTGCTCACGATCGCGCTGCTCGCGCTGCTGCTCGCTACGGCATCTCCCCCAAATCATTTCAATGATCAGACGAGGCACGGGAAATCCACCAATGGCGATTGCCATGGAGAGTCAGAGCCGGAACCGGAAGACGAGCCATCGCCCTGGCCATCACCGTGTCAAACTCAGGCTATGGAAGATTCCTTGTCACAAGTTTCCCGACGTTTCGGTATGGAGTTCTTGCGGCGGCTATCATCCGCACTGACGATCACGGTGGGGGGCTCGTCTGAGTCTGAATCAGAGAAGGAGTCAGCACGCGAGTCAGCACACAACGCGACGCTTCGCGATGGCGCGAATGAACTGCGGCCCCAATTATTAGTTGGGAAGCTGTCCAAGCATGAACAAAAGCGAGTTGGCGACACAAACGACGAAGAGGCGTTACAAAACTCTCTGGACGAATGTCCAGCGCGGATACTGGCACCAAATCCAGAGGCACGGGAAGCAACCACGCGGTTTCGGAAAGCCAGTGTCTGCCTCGACGCCTGATAATCATGTTTGAGTAGCATGGTCTTTGATTGTGAGAACTCCTGTGGTTGTGCTGTCGGGTGAAATGCAATACTGTAATGATATCGTTGTACGGATAATGTACTGTACTGTGATTGCAGCGCAGCCATGGCCACCATGATGGCGGCATGCGAATATGGGCAGGTTGCAGGGGCGGAAGAAGAAGATTTCGGTACGCTGACTGTTAGACTGCCCCCTCTGTGCACATCGTGGTGGGTGGTAGCAACTGACACTGAGCGATCATTCCGTTCGGAGCGGACCAGTAATTCGGAACATAGCAAATGGTATTGAATTATGTGGACCAATCAGCGCCATAGTTTATCAAATCAGCCCAAATGAGTCGCGAAAATTTAACGATTGAAGGGTCGCGGTTCAGCTTGGGCAGTTGGGAGACCCAACAACAATTTGCCCAACTTGGGGCAGGTGGCAGTGTCCGGAGCAAAACGAAGTGTGCAGTTGGTCCTTTCCGCTGACTTCTGTACAGAAACTGCGACGCCGCAACCCCAACGTCTGGCGACATTCGAACTTGTGGCGTTCGTCCAGCAAAGTCGCCCGACCAACATTCCTGCGTGTAAGTTGCCTCAACCACCAAGTGCCTGTAGCAGGTGTGGATAATAATGGCCTGGCTATTCCACAGCCATAGTCTTTGCGGTTCTTGCCGGTCGATCGCTTTCAGTGTGTGGCTGGCGGTTTTGGGAAAATCCCACGAACAATGTGAGTCACGGTCAGTACGTAGGGTGTAGAGAGAAGATTTTGAGATAAGCGAGAGGGTGCGCGTTGCACGGTTGCATGAAGCCTTATCGTTCTCTCCTCTCCGGCTCGGACGCGCTGATCATTCACGTCAGTTGAGCTGAAAGTAGTTTGGACGAAATGGATGGAACGGACATATCCCCACGCATAGACTTAAGAAAAGAGTTTTATTTTTCAATTCACGCCAACCGTCCGCACACGTTTGGCGTTGGCGCTCTTCCTTCCTCTGGATAGGACTCCGCCACTTGCCTGGCCATTCAACGTCAGTTCGGAATTTGACGCACCACACACACAAACAACGGTCATGAGCGAGACCACCAACAACCAGAGTACCGAGCGGTCGCCGACGCACGCCCAAACCAAGTCCAGCGGCGGTGTCTTCTCGTGGCTGACCGGTAGCCGATCCCCCGCGCACGGCATCACGAGCACTGCTCGGAGCAATGCGTCCGGTAGCCCGCCGGCGTCCGGAAACGTGAGTCCAGCGCGCACAGCCAGCCCCTCCAGAAGTTCAGCGTCAGCCCCGCGCAGTCCGGCGTCCTCCTCGCGAAGCCCGTCGCGCAGCCCACAGCGCAGTCCGGCCCGTCGCGTCGTGATTCCAGCCCTCGCGATGGGCATGAGCGGCGGAGGCCGTGGTCCCGCAGTTCTGATGGACATTGGGCCTCGTACCATATACGTTCAATCGGACGACGAAGAAGAAGCCGCGGCGGTCGAGTCCACAATCACTTCCACCACTACTCAAGAGGAAGAGATGAAGCTACCGCCAAGCGTGCAGATCCACACCAAGACCATCGGCGAAGAGCAGGCGGAGAACCAAGTGCCGGAGCCCTCGCTCAAGGTCCGCAAGGCGGCCTTCTTCCCTAGTGAGGATAACCAGACTGAGGAGACCAACGAGCAGGTCATCACGCAGCCCACGACGACTGTCCACTACGTGACGACCAAGAGTGAGGAAGGTGGCAACCACAGGACGCCCATCGCGTCGCCCTCTCAGCACATCATCACGACCATGACCAATGCGGTCGACTTCCGCGCACTACCCCCGCTCGCGTCGCCGTCAGGCCCCGGCGGCATCCAGAGCGTGCGGTACATCGCCAAGTCGGCCGCGAGCCCGGCCCATGCGACGCCGACTGCGTCCCCGGGCCGCGTGCGATACATATCCAAGACAATGACGGTGGAAGGCGGTCAGGCGATGCTGTCGCCGGCCACGCCGTCGCCCGCTGGCTCGACCAACGTGCGGTTCTTCGGGTCTCCCATGCAGAAGACGAACGTCCACTACGTCACGCGTGTGGTCAACGGCCAGTCCGTTCAGGTGCCCGTGCCTGTGGGCGCCCCGTCCCACGACCATCGTGTCCAGTACGTGCGAACCCCGAGCCCGGCGGCCGGTGGCGTTGTGGCCACGACCACTACGACCACGACCACGGTGTCGCCGTCGTCATCCGTGTCGTCCACAAAGTCTGTGCCCTCGACCGAACACCAGCACGTGCGCTACATCGCCAAGTCGGCCATCCCCACACCGGCCGTGCCGACGCTGCCCAACCAGGTCCAGTACGTGACCACACGGCCCGTGGCCGAGGGTGAGAGCCAAAGCGCGACCGCGAGCGTGCCGCTCAGTGCGGTCGTCGCGTCCACTGTGGCCGGCCAAAATGGCAGTATTACCGGTCTCAGCCCGGCCCACCACATCCCGGCTTCCTTGCTGCGGCTAGACAGCACGTATGAGGGACTGCCGTCGCGCCACTTCCGCGGCATCGCGCTCACGGACACGGACAGCTCGGACGGCGAGGACGGCGAGGTTAAGATGGTCTTTGATATCATGCTCCAAAAGTTTGTGCCCGTGCCAACCAAGCGAAAGCGTCGCTCGCCCAGGGCTGCGGCTGCGGCTGCGGCTGCAGCCACGGCCACGGCCACGGCGGCCGTGGCTGGTGCTGCCGTTGTGACGAAGGAAGAAGCGGAACTGGAGGAGAAGGCGCCTGTCCCAACGGCGGATGAACAAGAGAAGGCCGAAGACAACACACTCGCGACGGAGGAACAAGAGAAGACCAAGGACAATGGAGTCGCGGTTGGGCTCGTGGCGGCGGCAGCGGTGGGCGCCGCAGCGGCTGTTGGTGTGGCCGCGGCCGCCGGGTCCAAGCCGTCGCCTATGATGAAGCTTGACACGGTCGCCGCGCCGACGAACACCATTGTGGCCGAATCGCCCACTGGACTCAAGAAGCGCACGCCGTCGCAGATCAAGCGAGAGCCGTCGCCGCGGGTGCACGTGCCGATTGAGGAGATCGCGCTCGACATGGACGCCTCGCCCGCGCAGTACGCTGAGCTGCGCTCGCCGACCTCGAACCATGGCGACCACGACGGCATGCCCGCCAACTCGCGCTTGGGTCACATTGGAATGTCTCTCAAAGTGCGCGTGTGGCGTTGGCTGCTGATCACGCTGCTCTCGCTTGCAGTCATCGTGTTCCTCATGATTCTCTTTTACAAGGGAGTCACATTGCGCAAGATTCAAAAGTCCGAGTACTCGTACGCGAAGCAAAACGACATGCTCGACAACTACAACGGCTATGTCGGCGTGGTCGCGTCGCTCTTCACCAAGCCCATCGAGCTGCTGGTCGCGGTCGTCGTGCCCATTCTCTTTTTCAGCTTTGTCGCCAAGGCGCTGCTCGGCCGCAAGCTCTCGCCGCGGTTGCTCACCATGATGTTCGCTTTCAGCTCGATCCTAGGATTCCTCCTCTCGAACGGTTTCCACGGTATCAACGTGCAAATGCGTACCATGGGGGTGGCACCCGTGATCGCACTCAACGACTTGTCGTTGACGCTGTCGGCGGCCGCGGCGCTGAGTGCGCTCGTGGCAAGCAATGCCAGCTCCAATGCGTCCAACATTGTCACGGAAGGCGGCGTGGGCAACGCGATCACCAACACGGTTCTGCGCGGCGTCATCGTGCCTCCTGTCGATGACGCGACGACCGCCGATTCGTCCGCGACGTCGTCGAATGCGCGTCGCCTCCAAGCCACGTCGACATCGTCGGCGACACCCCTCTTGTGCAGCAACACTTTCGACGCCCGCAACGTGCTTGGCACGAGTGATCTCGGTGCACTCACGACGCTGTCCACGACGACAGTAGCGACGTACGGGTTTCCGATGCGTGCGTGGCAAGAGCAGATGCTCCCCAGCGCGCTCCCGGATACCAACGTGGCTATCTCGCTCGACAGCACGACGCCCCTCGGCGTGGCTTCGCTGTCGGTGTCGGGGCTGCCCATGCGCGTGCGCACGGCTGCGAATTTGTTTTTGCAGAGTGTGCACGTCGTGCGCGACGTGTTTGGCTGGTTCGGCGACGACAGCAGCCCGCTCAGCGTCGAGAAGATGGTCAACGCGCAGTACAGCAAGAGCGATGGCAAGAACCCGACGTACGTGCCGCTCGCAGACTTGATGAACCTAACCGTGCGCGGCTCCCTCGCGGAGGAGACTCTTGCGGCGCCGGCATTCGTGAGCCAAGTGCGTTCACTCTTCAACCAGTCTCTTGCCGGCGCGACCAACATCTCGCGCAGCGAGAGCACGCTCGAGTTCTCCAGCGCCAAGCTTCCAAACGGCTACTCGTTCGACTCGGTGACCATGGATATCCCGCTCGTCAAGAGCTTCTTGTCGCGTCGTCTCACATCCGCGGGCAGTGCGTTTGCCGAAGCCAAGGCGCCCACGAACGAGACCGATGTGTTCTACGATCTCGATATTGCCAACGACTGCGGCCCGTACGCGAGCGCGTGCGAAGTGCGCCGCACCGAGTACGACGCCGACGGCCGCGTGTACGAACCGCCGACGACGATTCGCGCCTTTGCACTGTGCAACAACTCGCTCGGCAACGACGACTTGGAGGTGTTTTTCGACGGCGCTCAGGCGAAGAAGTCGGTGGCGTACACGTGCAACGGCAAGGCGAGCACTGGTATGCTCGTGGTCAGCGTCTCGAGCCGCATCGTCGGTGACGCCCTGATCGAAGGCCCGTCGCCGCTCGTGCCCCGGCTCGTCGCCGGCATGGCGACGCTCAAGAACCCGCGCAAGATTTACTCGCTTACGGTGGGCAAGCTCTCGTGGACCACGACCAACCTCGCGCTCAAGTTCCACGCGGCGTGTTCGGTCGGTCCTGAGCGGTGCACGGGTCTCGACTACGCGCTCACGGCGGCGCTCGAAAACGCGACCGAGACACTCTCGTCGCTGGTGAGCGGCGGCAGCCTGCGCGGTGCCATGGCCACCGCGCTCGACCATGAGAAGAACAAGAACAAAGAGTACGAGTACCTCATCGTGGGCAGCGACTTCCTGCCACTTAGGTTGCTCCCGACGTTTGCGTACAACGCGACCGAGACGGCCGCGGCGTCGAATGCGACGACCAAGCGGAAGCCTGTCTCGGGATTCCCGCTCGTGTCCATCACCAAGCCGCTGCAAGGCGACTCGCTGTTCCAGAACGACGGCGATCTGGCGGCCGCGGCCAATTTCAAGAACGTGAGCTGGAAGTCGACCGCGCCGCGGACAGGTGCGTCGTGCTCGGCGACGGTCGAGGCGCGACTCAACAGCGTGCTGAACAACCACTACTACATGGACCGCGGCGTGCAGCCGGCGTACACGTCGGCCATGTTCTTCCTCTTCCAGGACGCTGTGACGCGTACGCAGATCGCACTCGCCGGGGGCACCACCGGTCTCTCGACGCTGCGGTTTGCGAGCACGGTCGAGTTCATGGAGCTCCACGCTTCCATTCCGCTTCTCAACGTTGTGCTCACGCTCGTGGGCTGCGGCTTTATCCTCATTGTCTCGCTGCTCGTGGCAGTGCGTAGCATGCGGGGCAAGCAGTCGTACTCCGCCGCCGAGGATGGCCACGACGGCACGCACCCGTACGCGCCACCCGAGAGCTTTGCGCGTGTCAAGCTTGACCGCGCGCTGTTCCCTGCCATTGTTCTAAAGCGTCGTGTCATCGACTTGACGGAGTCGCGGACGTCGACTGCCACTGAGACGACCGGTGCATCGTCCACCAAGAACGGCCAGAGCGGTGGCGGCATTATCGGCGGCGGCGACGAAGGTGAGCGCATCGACGCGTTCACAGTCGGCGCTGTGCGACTAGAGCACGATCACCGAGACGTCGAGGCCGAGGTGCCGTTTGGGATGGGCAAGTGAGCTCGTGTGCGGAAAGGGCACAAAGGCCCACTGTGTATCTTTTGATAATCTGTCTGTATCTTGTGCTTGTACCGAAGCTACTCAACACTATGCCCTCAAAGTAAACTACTAATTCTTTCAATTGCAAGCATGATGATACACTGTAGCCATGTAGGGACATCGCTCGGTTGAAGAGCTCACTGGACATGGAGAAGCATTCGTTGGAGTCCTTGAGTCTTGTCATCTTGTCGAAACATGAGCCAATCGCTTGATCGCGCCATCGCAAGCGACGCAACGTGCCCCTGGCGACCTGAAGCGCCTGCGAACACCAGGCATTTCACAATAGTGATGCAGAAAATGAGGGACGAGATTATCTTGCTCTTGCACTTGCGTTCTGGGGGCTGCTTTGCCCACCGCCGCCTCAACGAATACTCATTGCGTCCTGTGGCTCGGTTTCTTTGAGCTGCCGTCGAGAAGGTTCCTACTCCATCCCTCTCGGGTACTTCCGTCGCTCTATGTGCGAGTGCCGATCGAACCGGAAGGCCGGCTTCGCACAGGTGTAAAGCGTCTGAAACGCAGCGTCTCGAGTAAACGACACAAGGATGAACAGTTTGACGCTTCGCAGAATAAATCCTCCCAACGATTTGTCTTTGTTCCACCCCACAACGCCCTCCCGGATTTTCCCGCGCCCAGGAATCCTGGCGATCTGACGTTGCTCACCACAAGTGTTACATTCCAAGTTGTCAAGGAAGCAGCAGAACAACACGGCGATCATGATATCTGATACGATGCACTAGTGTTGATTCAGCACCATCTTCGTCAGTACTGACGTTTGTACGTACAGCACTCTGAATCGTCATAGTGTACAGTAAGCTACCCTGTCATTAGCCTCTTGAGTGAACAGGATCCAAT